>CABHPP010134156.1:61343-71364 GCA_902168425.1 Peromyscus attwateri
AAAAAGTGAAGAGCATCCTCGTCCTTTCTCACAGAGAAGGAGCTAATGCCTCAGACTCCCTTTCTGGGAAGAAGCAGAAGGAACCATTTGAAATGTTCACAATACGCCCCAAGGTCAGACATGTTTGTGCATGCCTGGCGGACACACCCGCCCAGTTAGCCCCAGGTCAGGATAAGCATTTCCGGCTCAAGGCGTCTGGTAACCAAGGCGACCGCCCGGACACATCCGCCTGGCGAACTCCAGGTTAACAGCCATTTCCGGGTCAAGGCGTCTCGCGTGACCGGGATCCGTGATGTCACGTAGCCACGCAGGCGTGCAGCATGGCTACGTCATTACGCCTACCTGGGCACGCCCCGCCTTATAAAGAGCCGCCATGACTGGCCTAACTCTTCTTCCTCACACGTGTTTTCTCCCGCGCGGGCACTCACTTCTTTCTGTTCTCCCAATAAACTCTATCAGCGGATTCTGTCGTGTTTCGTGACATTTCCTTGCAAGGGTAACAGCGAAAATAACTAACACCATTGTCCTTTGATTGTGGGAAGCCTTTGTTCATTTGGTTTTCCACTTTGTTTTGTTTTAAGGAAAAGAGCAGTGTAGTATGGGTGTCACATCAATGGTGATATGTCTACCACTATGACTTTACTACTTCCTATCTCATGGGTCAATCAGGTGACGTGCAAAGCTAGCCTCCTCAATGATATGTGTATTTGTTTAGTGCTTTAAGCTTACAGAGTACTTTCACATTCATTGACGTGGATGGCGTTATGGTTTGGATAGGAAGTGTCTCTAAGACTCCAGTATTAAATGCTTGATCCCATTGTCTCAATGTTCAGAAGAGAGTCCTTGGGAGGTGACTGGATCATATGGCACTAAACTCATCAGTGGATTAATTCATTGATGAGTTCACAATTGAATGAGCTGTGGGGGAGGGGAAGATTTGCTTAAACAAAGTGGGTCATTGAGAGTAGCTCCTGAAATGGTTTATCTTGTCTTTGGATCTCTTCACATACAAGCTCCCTCTCCTGTGATCCTGGTGGCCATAAAGTGAGTAACTTGGTTCCACCATGGTGCCTTGCTTCACCACAGCCCAGGAACAGTAGAGTCAGGCAAATGAGGATGAGAAGTTCTGAAAGCACAGTTAAGTTCAACCCTCTCTCCTTTTAATTGTTCCAGGTGTTTTGCTCTAGCAGTAAAAAGCTGACTAACATAAATCGGCTCAAGTTCCTTTAAAGTCGTCTTGCTCTAAACCCATATCAGGTGAGTGATAGAGCTGAGGTTCAAATCTGGGTCTTCTGTTTCCACGCTGTGCTCTTCATAATATGCTCCGGTTGAAAGGAAAAAAGATGCAGCTATATCTTCAGTGTTGACATCTAAAGGCAACGTGACCTGCCCCACACTATTGGACAGAATATCTCACGGTTTGCAACGCTTGTTTCTTAGCAGTGGAGATGCATCAGCCTCTTCTTGGTCCAGCCTCTCCTTGGTCCATCCTCTTGAGATCTAGCAAGGCAGTGTCCTGCAGAATTTCTTCCACTTTGGGTCTACAGATACCACCACCCCTTACACATGCCTGTGATTATTCAAGTCTTAACAGAAGGGAATGACTCCATTTGGAACTTTAATAGGCAATCCAGCCAGGCATGGTGGCATACACTTATAATCCCAGAACTGGGCAGGCTGAGAAAGGAAGATTGAAAGTTTAAGGCTAGCCTAGGCTACGTAGTGATGCCTTGTTACAAACAAACGAAAACTCAGAAAAGCATAAACCCAAAGCAGTGACTCCCAGGATTTCATAGCTCTAAATCCCCACTGTGAGAATACCAGAGCTCCCAGTAGCCACCATGTAGGTGGTGAGGTTGACATCTGTGGCTTAGGTCAGGAAATCTTATAAAGAATAGGGAAGAGATGCACACACACACACACACACACACACACACACACACACACACCTGTAGCCCCACACATCTAAGGCAGGCATTAATTCTGCGACTAAGATGTTCCACCCAGGAAGTCATTTTGACAAGTGAGACTGTGGTGTCCAAGCTGTGTCCAGAATCACTTCACCACTCACCATATGTCATTTAAAGGACTTCTCACTTTGCAGTGAAAGTGTTTCGTCTCAAAGTGCTTACTGAACATAAAAATGAATGGCCACTTAAAGGATGAATTGTAGTACTCCTACAGTCCAAGAAATGAAACTTTGGCTTTGTTAATGCTGAGTCTTGGTGCAAAGCTGGGAGGCTGGCTGGAATTCTGGCCTGTGTTTGCAGATGTCTGGTGAACTGCTCGGTCAGCTTGCCTGGAAAAACAAGGCAGCATCCTCCTGTATTCCCCAGTGCTGGTCTTGTCAGCACAGGGACCCGTGAAAGTGAGTCTAACTCTCGGGCTTCCTCGGTTCCCTGAACACAAAGAGCAAGACACACAATAGTCAGATAACAGATGACGAAAATGTGGTTATTGGGGTGGAGGGGGGGCAGGGAGGGGCTTCCCATGGATTTCTTTTTTCATCATTACACAAATGAAAAATAATAGAGATGTGTGTGTAAAAATACAGGGGGCAGGGGTTATGCACGCATGTAGAAGGAAGGGATATTTAATTATCCAGAACTATCTACCCTAACATCTGGTGGCAGGGGCTTTTGTCTCACTTGGTGTGTTTGTTTCATGTCCCATCTCAGGATTATCTGAAATTGCATTGACTTCAGGGCTCACATGGGACTGGGAATCCCCACAGGCAGGAGCCAGTGTACCATTGAAGTTCGCCTACCCTTGACAAGCAAGAGAGGGGACAGCATGACCCCTGTTATCTGTGTTTCTTTTATCTAGAGTCCCTGACACATTTGGTGTGTTGTAGGAAACTGTTGACAGCACAAAGATACACAAATTGGCAAATCGGGGTTTTAGTGCTCTGCAAAATACAAAGGGGCCGCCTTAAACACTGTTTGAAGAGCTCTAGTGACCCAGAATGGTTTCTATTCCAGGAGTGCCTTAGCCCTGGGTAGCACAGGTCTCCTGTCTTCTCAAGAACGAGAGCTGATCCAGGGTCAACCCAGAGCAGCTCATGAAGTGCTGCTCACTTTCAGATCCCTCCCAAGCCACTCTGTCTCCGCCATATTGCCCACTGGTCTGGTAACCAACCCCATTATCCCTCATCCTCCAGACTCTCCTTCAAATGGGAAACCAGCGGCTAGTGCTGCGGAGCAGTCAGCAAGAAGACTAACCTGGACGGCTCATCCCCGGCTATGCTGGCCGCATCACTAAAAGCCATGCATTTCGTTTGTCCTGCTCCCTTGGCTGTCTTAAAGTTGGGGGGGAAAAACCTGATAAAGCAAGTTAGTATCCCTGCTGATTTTTCCGACTCCAGCTGAAACTGCCTTAAGATACACTTATTTTTACAAACTGTTTTTAAACAAATACATTAACAAAAATTGCAGGGATCTCAGTTAGCACCTAAGAGATGATTAATCATCTGGACAGAAGTTTGTCTTTACCCATTGTCCTTCTCCCATAAGATAGACTCCAGGGAATGTCCAGGCACAGGATTGGAATGAGTTTGGGTACCCATAACACCCAGAGTGTTGCAAGGCTTTGAGGACGAGTGGCTTCCCCATAACTGCTATGTCAAATTCTGTATGAAAGTGAGTCCCACAAGCGTGGGCACCTGCACTTTCAAAATGGAGACTTCTAGAGCTCCTTGGAAGGGGAGAGAGGCAGAGACGCTTTGCCATAGTGGCTTAGGCTCCTTCAGGTTATAGAGGGCCGGGAGGACCCCCAGGCCTGACCCATGACTGGCTTCACTTCCAGCTCAGTTTCCAAGTAAGAAAGTCACTGTGGATTGGGATCTGTTCTGGGTCTGGCGGGCAGGTGTTTGGGGCTTCTGGATTCCTTCTGCAAAGGAAAAGACTCTCAGTCCTGTCTCCTGTCATACTCTGGGGGTCTTGTGATCTTCCCAAAGTAACAGATAGTTGTGGGCCTGGGAGACAAAGCCAGGCCAAGAAGCAGAGGCAGGCATTCCCAAAGGCCTCTAGGTCACAACAGAGAAATAATAGCTACAATAGCTCTCTAGTTTCTTTCCAAGTTTTTAGTTATTTTATGTTATGTGTTGGGGGCATCTATAAGCACGTACACAAGCTCCTGTGCCTTCAGAGGCCAGGGGTGCCGAATCTCCCTGGAGCTGGCTTTATAGTCAGTTGTGGGCCACCTGACATGGGTGCTGGGAACTGAACTTGGGTCCGGTGGAAGAACAGCACGGGCTCTTAACCACTGAGCCACCTCTCCAAGCCCGTTAGCTTCATTTAGCCCCACTTTTTCATTCGCCTCGCCAGTACTTTGAGGGAGCTGGTAGGAGTCTACTTGCGTAAGTCCATGGCTGACTTCAGTGTGGATGGGAGCAGTGTCCCATGAGGTACCTGTGCATGGCCAACGGGAACATGACAGCTTCCACAGTTTGGTGAGCCATCTGATAAATGCCAACCTTCTCCAGAAAGCACCGTGACTTCCCTGTACCTTCCTCTCTCTTTTCCTTCAGGAGGGAGGAGACAACCCCGTGTGGGCTTTGAGGACAAGGGACGCTCCATCTAGAGGCCAGTCTTCTCCCCTGAATCATTCCTTCATCACATGTGGCGTCGGCTCGGCTCGTTGTCCACCAGGTAGAGGTGGCGCAACGTGGACAGCCGGAAGTGACGCAGGAGGACGAAGGTGGAGAAGGCATTGGGGTGCAGCTGGCGATAACTCCAGGCTCTTGTTCCCTACATGACTGTCCCAGCACCCAACCTCCTGCCTAGTGCTATGGGCTGATGAATTAAGGACCCAGGCCTGAAGCTCCAGCCAAAAGCACTCAGAATATAATTCCTCTGCTCTTCTCCCAAACACGATTCTGAAGGAGTAGATGTCACCCCAGCCAGTCATTATCCCAGAATCCACTCCACAGAGCACGAATAAGTTGATGCAACCCACAGCCTGTGGCACAGTTAGCAGGCTCCTAAAGTGTGGCCGAGGGTGAGATGTTGCCCCGCTGCTCTGAAAAGCCTTCTGCCGCTGACAAAGAATCATTATGATAACAGGAAGGTGCAGGAAGCTGAGCACAGTACAGGCAGGAAAGAACTCTCTTTCTCGACCCTTCATGAAAAAACAACAGAGGCTTTAACCCTCCAGTGTCCTGCTAATTTCCTAAGCAATGCCTAGCTTAGGGTTCCTCCTTCAGTCAAGCACCCAGGGAGGTTAGAGGCAGAGCCTCAGCCAGAAGGTGTCTGCTGGGTTATGCCAGAGATGATGCCTGGGAGTGTCACCAAGTGGTCTCACTTACCCATGACAGCTGGATGGGCAACCCATGGCACTAAGGGAGTCTGTGACTAATTTCTGCTTTTTATTGCCTACTCCATTTTCTTTGTTTTTCATTCCAGCTGCATCAATCAAACATTTAATTGGTTAATAAGAAATGTCTGTTGAAAAACCACAAAGTGCCGAGTCCTGCACTAAATGATTCAGAGAAGATGAGGGAAATACCTGTCCTCAAGCTATCTGGAAAAAGACAATAACAAAAGGCTAACCACACGGTAGGCAGGTCGGCGTGAGCAGAGAGTGGCACACAGCAGGTGCTGTGAGGTGCAGAGCTGGGACAGGCTGGTGGTGCACGAGCAGGTCAGGATAATGAAAGGTGGGCACGGGCGTGGGGGTGGGCTGTGCTGAGGGGTTCCAGCGTGTGAGCGATGATACGACTGCATTTATATGTTGGAAGGTCTTTCAGAACATGGAGAATGCATTGAAAGGAGCAAGGGGCAGGAGGAGCAGCAAGGGGAAGGGTTAGAGCAGAGACAGGGACATCTGAGTGAGGGCAGAGGAAGGGGGGTTAATCCGAGGGCTCTTCAGATGGGACTAGAGAACTAGGGGGTTGAGCGTGGTGTGGCTAACATCCATGTGAGTGCCTAATGACCTGCCAGGCCCTGTTACTTGCTGCAAGTACCTTATATGTAAAACTGTTGGAAATTTTATAGTAACTATAAGCTGGAAACTGAGGCCCAGAGAGGTTAAATAATTTGTTCCAGGTCACACAGCTGGTAAGTGGCAGAGTCAGAATTTGCATTCAAACTCCTGGGTTTCAAATTCCATACTTTTAGCCCTCAATTTCCTGCTCTTGATCATGTTTCTCTGCACTTACCTGTTCACCTGCCTATACATGCAAGTTTTAATCCCCCCACCATGGTGTACCAGTAAATATTTAACAATGTTGAGACAGGGTCTTGCTTTGTAGCCCAGGCTAGCCTTGTACTACCTATGTCACACAGACTGGCCTCTAACTCATGGTAATTATCCTGCCTCAGTCTCATGAGGGCTAGGATTGTAGGCTGTGCTGCCACACCTGGCGATGTTCAACAACTGGCCCTCTGATAGACAGAAGCCTGATTTCCAGCCCCTGCCAATCAATCACCATGCCATCAATACTCCCAGTGAAACCGATTACAAGCTGTGAACATGATGGCACAGAACACAGATATACACTGTCAACTTGCGAGCCTGTAGGAGTTGGCTCCAGCACACCCCTTATCACATCTATTCCTGTTGCCAGCAACGGTTTCGTTCATTCAGTACAGAGCACTTTGGACCATCCACCAACCCTCCATCTGGTTTTTTTGTGGCTCTGTAAAATGTCACTAAAAGTCCACATTCATGTCCTATCATCTACTTCCTGGAGAAGTCCCTCAAAAGACCACCATCCACATATGCAATCAACAAGAGCGTTTATTATCTCAAGAAAGCTTTCAGCATGCTCGGGCCAGCCATCCACACAAAAGCAAACTAGTGATAACCCCGAGAGGAGCTAGCAGGTTCCTTTTAAGCACAGCCAAGGGGAAGTCCTAGAGCAGTAATGTCATTTTAGATACGATTAGCTTAAGCAAGTGGCAATCATATTAGTATGTTCTAATTAGCTAGGGCTAGTAGGGGTTGCCTAAAGCTACAGTTTTTCCACTTTGGGGCAGGCCTGGACAAGCCTTAGGCTTTGTCCTTACTTGGTTATCGCCTTGAGCTGACAGTGCTGATTGTGACTCCAGCCTGGCCTGATATTGCACATACCAGGCTTCCGTGTCCTTGCTGTCCTTGTTGCTCACCCAGGCTTTCACACCTGCTAAGTCCTTCCTCTCTTCCATTTTGGTTCCCAGCTCTTTCATGGGCTCTGACTACTCCTGTGATTCAGCATCTCTACCACCTACGTAAGCAGCATCCCTTCAGTGGGAGCCCAGAGGTATCCTCTAGCCCAGTCTAACTCCAGGTCTCATCACAGTCCTTGGGAAAGTGTCTACCCACTTGTGTGTTTATGTCTCCTGGCCAGCAGACACCCACTCTTAACCAAGAGGCTGCCCCTCCTCAAAGGCTTGGGAGTCTCTAAATTTAGGCATGAACTGGAAGAGACGCCCTCAAGGAATTTGTAAGAGAACAGCTGGAGGTGGGAGACAGTTCAGTAACCCAGAACCTATTTCTTCCTTCTAACTCCTAATTAAAGACTGAGTGGGCTTTTCCCCAGGCAAGTTCTTACTTTCCCTTTGTGCATCCATGGTGTGACATGTAAAAACCCAGCCAGTGGGTATGACTTGCAAGTGACATCTTCTTGGTAATTAAGTACTGTGTATGGTGCTGCCACATAAACTATACACACCATGGAAGAATGACCAGGTTTCCCATGCTCACAACTGAAGGTTAATACTTCCCATTGACATCTCTGTAAACCTCCATGGTGTTATGGAATAATCTTTTTGTACACTGTGAAGATGTGTCTTTGCCAAGGCACCTTTTGATTGGTTTAAAAAGAAAGAGCTGATTGGCCAATAGGTAGGCAGGAAGAGGTTAGAAGAGAGAGCCAAACTGAGAGGACACTGGGAAGAAGAGGGAGGGTGGAGTCACAGGGAGTCACCACCATCCAGACACAGAGGAAGTAGGACAAGTAGAAAATGAGGTAACAAGCTATGAGCCATGTGGCAGCACATAAATTAATAAATATGGGCTAACTTAAGTTGTAAGAGCCCATTAGTAACAAGCCTAAGCTATGGGCCAAGCATTTATAATTAATAATAAGTCTCTGTGTGGTTATTTGGGAGCTGGCTGGAGGGACAGAAAAGTCCATCTACACATGGTCATTCTGAATCTATGGCACTTGGAAGCATTCATGATCACCAGTCAGGGTATTTCCTTTTTAAGCCTTTCTGTTGAAGTTATGATTGGCAGGTGGAAAACTGACTGCATTAATATATATAATACGGAATGAATTTGGATATCTTTCCCCATGAAACAATCACCACCAGCCACCAAAACGATAAATGTTTTCTCAGAGGAGGCTGTAATCATCACCAGCCATACACTAGCACTGGTGGCCCTTCTCCACTAACAAAGAACAACATGACTTAGGGAGTTAAAAGTAATTTGGAAGGTCTGGGACAAATATTAGGAGACTAGTGCATGGCGAGGGTAGGGTGGGGCTGGGGGTGGCAGCCCTGTTCAGTTGCAGACATGTTGCTGCTGACATCTGGGCTGCTGATGCTCTCCCTTCAGACCAGAAGCTATGAGTGTCAGCAGATCCCTGAAGCACAGCCACCCAGGGGAGTTTCCTCTCTGCCTTCAGGAATATAATGCTCGGCTGCTGCCTGATCCACCTACCTCTGCCAAGAGCCAGGGCTGGCTGAGTGTAGTAGTACACACCATTAATCCCAATATTCATGAGGCACAGGCAGGTGGATCTCTGTGAGTTCCAGGCCAGAGAGAGAGCTACCTAGCGAGACCCTATCTTTTTTTGTGGGGGAGGCATTTCAAGACAGGATTTCTCTGTGTAACAGCTCTGGCTGTCCTGGAACTCACTTTGTAGACCAGGCTGGCTTTGAACTCACAGAGATCCACCTGCCTCTGCCTCCCTGTCTTAAAAAAGAAAAAAAGGAGCAGGGCTGTGAGAACCCCCATCGTGAGGTCGGGCATGCTCTACTCTTCACTCTACTGCTTGCTCCATCTCCTTCCTGAAGCTCCCTTCCAACTGCTCAGACAACCGTGGCTCGCTTCCATTTTGAAAGTACCAGTTGTAATCCTGTCACGGTAAACCAAAGTGCCGAATCTTTCTAAGGCTTTCTTTCTGTCTATTGGAGAATTCCAAAGAATGAATCTAGTGCTTATCTGAATAGTTGGCGCCAGTCCTCTGAGCTCCCAAGGCACAGAACCTGGCTTAATATGCAAAACATTGAAACAAAGGTATGTAAACAACATGGCTGAGATAAAACGTCAAAGTTACAAAGACTATGATGTAAACTGTCAGAAGGCGGAAAGGTTAAAAGTAGCGATACATGGGTATGGAGTGGGATGTTACTCAATCCTAAGTAGCAAATGTGTGACAGATTAAAAGGCTTTCTTAATCTGCTATATGACCAGTTTCTATTATTATTATTTATTATTATATTATTATTATTGTTGTTGTGTGCTGTATGTGTGTGCAGGTGCACATATATCAGAGCATGTGTGTGGAGGTCAGAGGACAACTTTCAGGATCTGGGGTGCAAACTCAAGTCATCAGGCTTGTATGTGTTTTTACCCCTTAAGCATCTTACCAGCCATGTCACTGTTAGGAAGTAGGTGCTGACTTCGATTATAGTATACTGCTACTAAGATCCATCTAAAACAAAAGGAACTAACAATTGTCACTATCCAGGCAGAGTAACAGACATGCCGGGATTCGGTGATGAGCAAGTGAAGACGCGAAAGGATGGAGAGCTGCAGTTCTTGCCAGACAGTAATGGCCCACACCTTTAATTCCAGCACTCAGGAGGTAGATCTCTGAGTTCAAGGCCCGCCTGGTCTACAGAGTGAGTTCCTGACCAGGGCTACACAGAGAAACCCTGTCTCAAAAGGAGAGAGAGAAAAACCACAGCTACTAAGTAGGGCGGTGACCAATAACAAATCTCTACCAGAGAAGCCCAAGGGCCATGGGTAGAGACTGGTCAAGGCCCTTCCCCAAAGAGCAAGTGTGAGACAGGGGTGTGTGCACGTGTGA
>CABHPP010134157.1:0-17323 GCA_902168425.1 Peromyscus attwateri
TTCTTAGTGTCTTTGAAAGATGATTGACAGTTATATATCCATTGATCATGTTAAAGGTTGAACCCTCATTTTTATAAAACCAGATACAATTTTAGTAAAATAAAGAGGTTTTAATAAAGCTATGTGGGATGCCTCACATCAACAAAAAATAAGTATTAACCTGGATAAAATATTCAAGGAGGGTTTTTCTTATTTTTCCACAAGAAAAATATACCTTTTTATCTTTGTTATAAAAATGTATAAAACATGTTTATTGACACACGCAGTCTATTTTTAAAAGAATAAAGTATAATGTCAATATAAGACCTAATCCTCTGAGATAAACATTGCCAATGATTTGTGAATTGTTTCAAGAATCTCCATATACACTCATATGCATATAAGTTTATAAGAATGAGAACACAGCATAAAAGAAATACTAGCTACACACACACAATACTTCATACCTTTATTCTTTTTCTTCTCTTTTACTTTTATTTTTCTTCAATTAACAATTTTTTACAAACATTTAAATACAATTGCGTTACTTCTATAGGTTATATTTTAAAAATAGGACTGCTAGGTCAACACACACACACACACACACACACACACACACACCATTTTTTTTTGCAAGCTTTATTTTTCAGAACACAAACAGAATATCACACAACAACTGTGAAAAAACAAATCCTTGGTCTATATAAGCATATGTGGTGCTGCTCAGTCATATATATATAATAGTTCCACATTTTTTTTCTCTTTTAGGAATCAACATACAGTTTTCTACAGTGGGTAAAACAATTTACATTCCTACCAATGAGATCATGTTGTTGCTTCTATTCAGTTTCCTTGCTAGGTAACACAGGTACCCTGATAATCCATTGTGATTTTGATTTGCATTTCCCTGACAACAATTGACACTGAACACTTATTCATAAACTTGGCCACCATTTCTGGCTACCTTGTCATTTTGACAAGGCAGCTACTCAGTTCTTTTTTTTTTTGGTTTTTCGAGACAGGGTTTCTCTGTGTAGCTTTGCGCCTTTCCTGGAGCTCACTTGGTAGCCCAGGCTGGCCTCGAACTCACAGAGATCCGCCTGCCTCTGCCTCCCGAGTGCTGGGATTAAAGGCGTGCGCCACCAACGCCCGGCTTGCTACTCAGTTCTTTTATGCATTAATTAATTAATTTATTTTTTTAATTCTATGACATAGCCTTTATTTAACTTGTTCTTCCATTACCTAATGTGTTCCCAGATAAACATACTATTGTTCCTTTACACTCTCCAGTGTCTGCTCATATCTCGCCTTCTCACAAAGGCCATCTGTAGCCTTTTCATAAAGCCAGCAATGGTTATTTCACATTATATTCTACCTCTCTACCTACAGCATCTAAAACAGTACCTGGAAACATCTACTCAATAAACATACAAAGCAACAAAACATACTGTACTATTTTCCTGTGAGTAATTCTTCAGTCACCTTTACTTACATATACTATATACGTATATATGAAACTGGTTTATCATCGCACTAAGTGTTTCTTCCCAATCGGGCCTCTCTCGGGGGTGAACATTTCTATGTAGCTCTGGAACAAAATCATCCTCTTCAGACTGTATTGAGGACTTCATCTTCCTTCTTTAGGTTGGATTTTTCCTTCTAGTGCTTTCTGTAAGGCTGGGTTTGTGGATAGGTATTGATTAAATCTGGTTTTATCATGGAATATTTTGTTTACTCCGCCTATGGTGATTGAGAGTTTTGCTGGATATAATAGTCTAGGTTGGCATCCCTGGTCTCTTAGTGTCTGCATAACATTTGTCCAGGACCTTCTAGCTTGCATAGTCTCTATTGAGAAGTCTGGTGTTATTCTGATAGGTTTGCCTTTATATGTTACTTGGTCTTTCTCCTTTGCAGCTCTTAATATTTTTTTCTTTGATCTGTATGTTTAATGTTTTGATTATTATGTGGCGAGATGACTTTCTTTTTGGATCCAGCCTAATTGGTGTTCTGTAAGCTTCTTGTATCTTCATAGGTATTTCTTTCTTTAGGTTAGAAAAGTTTTCTTCTATGATTTTGTTGAATATATTTTCTGTGCCTTTGAGTTGGTATTCTTCTCCTTCTTCTATCCCTATTATTCTTAGGTTTGGTCTTTTCATGGTGTCCCAGATTTTTTGAACGTTTTGTGTTACGACTTTTTTGTCTTTAGTGTTTTCTTTGACTGACGAATCTATTTTCTCTATTGTGTCTTCAGTGTCAGAGATTCTCTGTTCCATCTCTTGTATTCGGTTGGCTATACTTGTTTCTGTAGTTCCTGTTCATTTAGTCAGGATTTCTATTTCCAGCATTCCCTCAGCTTGTGTTTTCTTTGTTGTCTCAATTTCTTTTTTCAGATCTTGGAATGTTTCTTTCATCTGTTTAATTATATTTTCTTGGCTTTCTTTGCTTTCTTCCAATTTTTTGTTTGTTTTTTCTTCCATTTCTTTAAGGGAATTTTTTATTTCCTCTTTAAGGAAGTTTTTCATTTCCTCTTTAATGGAGTTTTTCATTTCCTCTTTAAGGGAGTTTTTCATTCCCTCTTTAATGGAGTTTTTCATTTCCTCTTTAAGGGAATTTTTTATTTCTTCTTTAATGGAGTTTTTCATTTCCTCTTTAAGGGAGTTTTTTATTCCCTCTTTAATGGAGTTTTTCATTTCCTCTTTAAGGGAATTTTTTTATTTCCTCTTTAATGGAGATTTTCATTTCCTCTTTAAGGAAATTTTTTATTTCCTCTTTAAGAATATTTTTTATTTCTTCTTTAAGGGCCTCTATCATCTTCTTTAAGTCATTGTTAGGATTGATTTCTTCTGTTTCTTCTGCCTTGGTATGTTCAGGACTTGCAATTGTAGGGTCGGTACGTTCTGGTGTTGTCATATAGGTCTTTATGTTGTTGCCTGTATTTTTCCGCTGGCATCTACTCATCTCTTTCTCTGCTCAGTGCAGATGGTGTAAGACCCTAACCCTTCAGGCTTATACCTCCAAGCCTCAGAAATGAGAAACTTCAAGCTCCAGGAAATGAGAAACTAAATATCTGGTTCCCAGAGCAAGATGACCACCCCTGTTCTCAGTCGGTGAAGTGTATACTTACGATTCTGGTGATCTGGTTCGGTGGTTGGGTGGTGCCCTCTTCTGTGTTCTCGGGTCACGTTTTGCTCATTCATCGACTACTCAGCTGATCTTGTTTCCTCAGACTTCAAACTATAGGATTTTGAATCCTCTCCCGGATGGATTTCAGCTGAGCAGGGAAGTCTCACCAGCACCTTCAAGTTGTTGGGTTTAGCAGGATCAACAGCTGGGCCCTGGGTTGGCCTCAGACAGAGTGTTCAGATCTGTTCTGGTCCCGTCTCACGGAGATGGCTCCTTCTCCGGGTGTTGGGATTAAAGGCGTCCCTGTTCCAAGCTCCTGATTAAGATCTTGTTTTCACCAACTCTTTGGCGGGTAATAGCTCAGTTTCTGGTCATTATTACAACTGCGCTTCAGCCGCCGCCACGCTGGGCGTGCCGCCGCTGCGCTCCGCCTGCCTCAGCGGCTTGCCGCCGCACTCCCGGCATTTTAAATGTTTTAAAAACTTAGACTATCTGGACTGTGAGACACATCTGCTCCTGGCAGCACTGATTTATTTCAAAGAGAAAGATGGGTGTCAAAGATGTTCCATATGGAGTTTATCTTCTTCTTGGCAATAATAGCCATTTGGGCAAGAAAATGTTCTTGCCTGGACTGCTTGACAAAATGTTGTATCTACTGGACATTCAGGACACATAGGAATGTAACAACTGAACTTTGCAAGGCAAGATGGTCCTGCAGGTTTCTGATTCACAGAAGAAACTGCCAGACATTCTACAGGACACAGAGAAAAGTGACTGAGAGACTCTAGGCCTGTAGGCTAAAGAATGGATGCCCCAACATTGCAGAAAAACTTTGGGTAACTGTCTAGGTAGCCAGTTGTGTTTGTCATTCTAGATTTTTGGAAGTTGCTTACAATGCTCTTCCTTCTGAGGTCTTTGATGTAGTTGAAGACTAGATAGTTATAATTATGATTTCCCTTGCTTATGATAATAGATAAGGTAGATATAAAACCTTAGACTCACAAATACAGGATAAATAGGATATCTTCCTTGAATTTGCCAAATATAAAAGACTAGATATTGTAACTGTAATTCTTGCTTGATAACTGTTTTGTTATATATAATTTTACTATGTTAAAGTTAAAACTTTCCTTTTTAATTAAACAGAAAAGGGGAAATGCTGTGGGATAATGCTTTTGTACACTGGTTTAATAAAATACTGATTGGCCAGTAGCCAGGCAGGAAATATAGGCCAGATAAGCAAACAAGGAGAATTCTGGGAGAGGAAGGCTAAGTCAGGAGATGCCAGCCTGCCGTCCAAGGAGCAGCATGTAATGGCACACAGGTAAAGCCATGGAACATGTGGTGACACATAGATTAATAGAAATGGGCTGAGTTTAAGTGTAAGAGCTAGTCAGTGGTAGTCCTGGGCTAATGGCAGAGCAGTTTTAATTAATATAAGCCTCTGTGTGTTTACTTGGGTCTGAGCAGCTGTGGGACTGGTGGGTGAGAGAAATTTGTCCTGACCACAGGCCATCAGGACACAGGAAATCTTCAGCTACACTGAGCAGCCTGGTTTATTCCAATAGGCATTTGAATATTTAATTGCTCTGAGAAGGGGTTTCTTCTATGGTGGCAGGAAAGGACTGACTTGAATTTTCCATGGGGGCCTGTGAGAGGCCCCTCAGGGAGTTTCCCCATGGCAGAGGCAAAGGATCACCTCGTCTGTCCCTTGTTGATCTACAGTCATTAGTCCAATGTTTACGTTTACCATACCTTCTGCATAATCTAGAAGGGAGGGGCATTCTGTTGCCATTGTTCCTTGAATAAACATTGTTTCTAGGGATGCCCTGTTTATACTCCCTTTTCAGGTGACCTTGTTTACTGCAATTAAAACATCTGGCATTATTATTTTCCCTCAAACTTTTGATATCACTTCTCCCATCCAAATATCATCATGAGACTCAATATTCATTATGTCCCTGATCCAATTTTCCAAGGGTACTGATCTGGTCTTTAATGGCCTAATTACACTCTTGCATGCTGCATTCACATTCTCAAAAGCCAAAGATTCAATTATTATCTGTGTAGCTTCTGAATTTGTTATTATTCTCTTTACTGCTGAAGACAGCCTTTGTAAGTAATCTGTGAAGGATCCTTTGGGGCCCTGTATAACTTTTCTAAATGATTCAGTTCTCTTCCCTGCTTCCTCAATTCTGTCCCATGCAGTCATGGCTGCCATGCAGCATAGAATTAGGGTTTGGTTATCCTATAAACATTATCTTTGTATTTCAGCATAATCGCCTTCTCCAAGAAGCTGATCCTGAGAAATTTCTACAACTCCAATCCTACATTATTGTTCTATTATCTTAGCCTCCTCTTTCCACCATGTTCTCCACTGTAACTGTTTTCTGGCCTCTAGAACAGCTGTAATTAATTCTTTCCAGTCCTGACGGATAATTCTATTACAAGCTGACTACGCGTTTAACATCTGCTGTACAAATGGAGAATGCATGGCATATGATACTATAGCTTCTTTAAATTTCCTTAAATCTAACATTTCCACTGGAGTCCAGTTAGCTCATACACATCCTTGAGCATTTGGCAGTTCCTATAAGGTTACTGGATAGATTAAGTTTGGTTGTTTGAAAACATGTTGTTTCTCTGTAATTGTATAATTCAATCCTGAGATAGATTCACCTTTAAATTCTTCTGTCTGGGTCTGAATTTTTCTATAATTAATTTTCACAGATTTTTCTAAAGCTTTTATTTTGGCACTCAAATTCACACTTCTCACTGAGGTGATATTTGCTATTCCATCAGAATTAGGGAAAGAACATCATAGGAATCAGAGTCACATGCCATTTGTGTCACACACTATCAAAGGCACACACTATAAGAACCCTAACTCTTGTGTTTTTGAATGAGATAGTCTGTGCCAGGTTTTTGCACTCAAGTCATCTGGGTATCCCTTTTCTTTATGACTCTAGAAATAACACAAGGGCATGCTCAAGAGGAGAAATTCCAAGAATATTTCTATAAGTTATTGGTACATATATCATACTTTAGAGGGAAATGCTTGTCTACAATGATTTGATCAATCATTTCTTATGTCAATATGGACTATAGAAGGTCCTCTTGTCCATGGTGTTAGAATCTCAGTAGCACATCATGCATGTTCTTGGTCAAAGTTGAAATCATTGGAAATTAGAGCCTCTTGATGTTGATTTTATCCAACAACCTGTTTAAAAGATTTACCCAACTAACCATGTTTCCCCATGAACTATTTAGGCTGCTCCTCGACTTGATCCAAGATAATATAATTATGGTCCTGTAATTTCATCATTGTGTGGAGTCATTCAATTCACTGTTTTGTGTCCTTATCTCAGGATCCTAATGATCTAGTCAACTTGGTCTCAAAACTTAATCATTGACGATTAGTGTCACTGCAAGAGTTTCCAGAGAAGCCTCAGCCTCAGAGGAGGACTGTCTCTTTTCATTTTTAAAGCTGACTAAAGTCCATGACCCATTAACATAGAGGCCACAGTCAACACTGCTTCTCTGAATGACACTTCTCTAGCTCACAATAAGACACCAGGCTCTTCCAGTCAGCATCAACAGAGAGTGCCAGAGGAGTAACTCTGGGAGCCTTTGTAGGCAACAAAAGCACCAACAACTCACAAACTGAAAATCATAGAACTCAGTTGTCTATGGGAAGGCTGGAAGAGAGATGGAACCAGAACTAGAGCTGACACCAGCTAGGATGTGCTGGCTAAGAATTTTGAAGGATGAGGGCATACAGATATGCCTATGAAGGAATCACTACTTGGGAGTTTGAGGTGCAAACTAATTTTTAACAAGATACAAATTTTTAAAAATATATTTTTTCACAAATAATAACCAAGTGTGCTGTTTTAAGTTCTCTTGATCTAGAATAAAGAAATAATGGATATTCCAGTTTCAAAACTATCTTTGGAAAATGATAATATTTCAGGGAAGCTGCAGTTTCTTCATCACATGTTTAAAAATAAAGAGATTAATTGCAAATTACTCAAAATTCCCAAGTTTTCTCATTGTACTTAAAGTCAACATATGTCATAATTTAGATTCCCTTTGAAATAAGAATTGATACATACATATATATATACATACATACATATATATATATATGTATACACACACAAACACACACACATACATATACATATACATATACACAATCTTATATGGAATATATTAAAGTAGGTGCCATTAAGTATGGTAATCAGAAGCAATTGGATAGCTTAGAGGGTGTGTGAGAAAAACAATTTGTTCTAATGTGTGCACACATAGAAAATTGAATAGAATATAACAGTCCAGAGGGGCCTCTAGAGGATATCCTTGGCTTGAAGAGGAAATCACAAATTCTGACATTAAAACCCATGCTGATTCTGCATAGTGCAGAACTTTCTAGCTTCTGAAATGACTCTTACTGGTGGTCCTCAGGAGTCCCTGCTGGTCTTCAGTGCCCCCTACTGGTGCTGAGTGTCTCTGTAGGGAGGTTTTCACACAGGCTCACACTGGAGTTCCCTCACTGTGTCTCTGGCACAGTAATAAGTGGCTGTGTCTTCAGTTTGCAGATTGTTCAGTTTTAAGAAAACTTGGCCCTTGGAGGTGTCCCTGCTAATGGTGATTCGGGATTTGAAAGCCGAATTATACTCTGTGGTTCCACTATACCATATTCCTCCCATCCACTCCAGATCCTGTCCTGGAGTCTGGCGGACCCAGCTTAGATCATAGCTGGTTAATGAGAATCCAGAGACAGTGCAGGTTAGAGACAGGGTCTGTGAGGGCTGCACCAGGCCAGGTCCTGATTCCTTCAGCTGCACCTGGGACAGGGCACCTGGAGACAAACAACATCACCATCAGTCATACATCCCATAGATGACATGCCTGTTTCCCTCCCCTGAAACCCTGACACACTTACAGCTTGGAAAGGTCACCAGGCAGAGGAGCAGCACCAGGACAGCCATGCTCTGCTGGAGACTCTAGTGAGAAGGAGATGGAGCTTCTCAGCTAGGCCTGAGCTTTCAGCCTGAGCCTGAAGGCTGCTTTGCATTGGGGGAAGTTCCTGAGAGGATAAAAGGAAGTGCATGGCAAGGTTTCCCATTTCCCCTCCTGGTGACCTAGAATTGCATTGTGCTTCTTAGAGGAACTGGAAATGGATGCTTAAGGACATTTTTCTCTTATTGTCTGGATTTTGAATCCCTGATAAACACGAAATAGTATGAATCACACTGTGCTACCTAGCAAGCAAACATGGAAATGTTTACTCTAAATGAGTCCATTTTCACACAGTGCAGACAAAACAGGGTACCATGTCCTGTAGGCATTTTTACATCTCTATAAATTCCTGAAGTGGATTTTGGATGGAATTGGGACTCTCACTGATCAGAAACCCTGATTAAGGAACAACAAAAATTTATTCTCTTGGTGTCAGTGGAATTGTCTTTTTCTCATTACCCATCTAGAAAATAACTTGTGAGAAAACACCTCACTAACATGATTACATGTGATTTCACGTGTTTGTCTGAGAGGAGACCTAAGAGAGTGATTTCACCCTCTTCACCTTCTCACTTGAGAACACCTTACCTTGGTACGGTTTTTAGTACCTCTTGATTTATGTCAGTCTATCTTTCTCTGTGCATTTTATATCTCCCTTTTTAGCTTGTAATATAGAAAAAACCAGGTTTCTAAATATGATTATCACATTGGAAAGGGATGGGAAGATCATCTGTTCGTAAAATTTCATAAAACACAGCACTATGCAACTAAACTTGAGAGTTATGTTAACTAAAGTAGAAAATAAGCCAGAGAAGCTGAAGTGACAGGAAGTGGAGAAGAAGTAGACATGAACATGGGGACCCTGTGCCTTGAGGTGTTATCATCATAGAGAACATGTGTGTGTAGAGCTTTCCTCCACACCTTGCTAATGTAAGCCACAGGGGAAGTGAAGTGCAGAGCTGGAGCCCACCTGTTCAGTCAGCACTCAGAGAATGTCTGTATTGGTACTGGAGACCTCACATTTTGTGTCCTTTATTTCTGTGTGCATAATCTTTGTATTCAGAGTAGCAGTAGTCAAGACAAATCTTAACCTTAGGGAGTCAGCCATCCTGAGCGAGCTCTGATGGTCACCCACAATTTGAGTGCTGTCTTCCCACATTCTTGATGCTCTGAGTGTTAGATGAATATTTTTCAGACATTATTCTCAGTATGTCTCATCTTGGGTTTATCTGATATTTTCCTTGTAGTAACAAAAATTTGGGGAGGAGTATTACAGAAATAAATGCACAGCTGTCATACTATATTAAAGAACTTGGCATAAGTCTAATTATTCAAGTACTTTTGTCATTGGTTACTTCAGAGATATTTTGTATCCATATTCTGTACTCTCTTGCTCCTTGGGTTTCCATTTCTATGAGTTCCCTAAAGGAATTCACTAAGCAAAAGTTATTATTAAATGGAAAATATTCATGGTAAAGTCCCACATCATTTATAATTATATCCTATTTGAGAGGTACATTTTTATTCTTAAATACATTAACATTCATATTTACTTATATCTGGTGGACACATTGATACTCAATGGGTCATGTTATTATGACAGTACTAGCTTGTACATTTATGTTGTGGTTGGAATTTCATCAACATAATACAAACTAGGTTATCAGGGAACAAGGAACCTCAGTTGAATAACAATGCCTCTATCAAGTTGTTCTGTGAGAACGACTGTGGGGTCATGCTCTTGAGCAATGATTGGTGTGGTAGGGTCCAGTCAGATGGGGGTGGTGCCATCTATGGGAAGGTGTTCCTGGGTTGTATAAGAAAGCATGCTGAACAACCATGGAGTGCAAGCCAGTAAGCAGAGTTCCTTCATGGTTCCTGATTCAGTTCCCACCTTCTGGATCCTGCTTTGATATCATGTCCTGATTTTCCTATATGATGGCTGTATGATTTAAGATGACATAACCTCTTTCCTTCCCTCATGGATTTGATCATGATGTTGGTCACATCTATAGATAAAAAACTAGTATAATTTCAAAATCTTCCTGCCATGGACTAGCCCATCAGGGGTACCATGACCGTAGGGGAACCAGGGCTTGGGTAGTCAGGAAGGCAAGGATTCAGCGAATGACAGACAGATAACACACTCAGAAGTGGTTTGAATCTGCTGCAATTTTACTTCTGCAAATCAGTAGTTTATATACAGAAAAGAAAACTATCAAGTCATACAAGGAACAACAAGAGCTTGGCAATAATTCAATTACATCATCTTTAAAAAAAACAACAAGCACACAATTATTAATCGGCGCTAGACATATCCCTTCGCCCACAAGAACTTTATGACCCAAAAAGCAGTCTGTTTTTTAAACTTAGTACAGTCCTTAGACTTGTGTAGGCTTCTTTGCAGTTGCAGATGTGTCCTTCATCTTTATCTCAGCCCCTCTCTAGTTTATTATGCACTTCAACTTTTCTGGTTCTCATGACCCACTTAGCCAATTTGGATGCTGCAGATCCTCCCTAAGTCCTTTCTCAAGTTCTTTTATCAATATCTCTTTTAATATAAAACATTTTTACCTGCTGGAATATGTACTCTTATACTTTTACGCCTGTAAGGGGAGGGGTTCTGCTGTAGTCCTTAAGTTTCCCATGCTTAACTTCCTCAACGGAGGGGCCCACAATCTGCCTCCTATGAGATAACGTCTTTTGCCATAAATCACTTTAGTTGGGATTCCTAGTGGGTGAGTGTTCATTCCCTAGAAGTGCCTGAACTATTATACTTTCTTTATCTAGCGGCTTGGGGGTCTTAAAAAATAGCTAATTCTGCTATATTTGATTAAGATCCATGTCCACCTTCCCTTTCCTCCATAGTTCACAACCCAAGCATTCATTAATTTTGACTGTGCTTCATAGATTAATTAGAACATTATCAGAAAAGCAGTTATACAGAACCCATAGCCCAGGGAGCTCATGATCTGTGAGGTACATCTTCTTTGAGAAGGAAGCATAACGCGGGCACTCTGCCAGGGACCTCCAGGGAGCTTAGTCCCGTGGGACACGTATCTCCCGTCCGCTATTATAGACATAATTGTTCATGTCACACGGACGACACTGGATTTGGTGTGGCATCTTCTGATGAGAGGATGGACGTGGGGTCAGTGACAGTCTGCACAACTCCAAACACAGTCACACACACAGCCATACATCCAAACACAGTCACACACACACACACACACACACACACACACACACACACACACACACATTCACCGGCAAAGAGGCTGACTTTTCTCCTTTTTTTTTTTACAGGACCACTCTAGTTGGCTTGAACTCACTATATAAATAAAGATGATATTCAACTGTGAGAGATTCTCTTGCTACCTAGTTTGTATTATGTTGATGAAATTCCAACCACAACATAAATGTACAAGCTAGTACTGTCATAATAAAATGACCCATTGAGTATCAATGTGTCCACCAGATATAAGTAAATATGAATGTTAAAGTATTTAAGAATAAAAATGTACCTCTCAAATAGGATATAATTATAAATGATGTGGGACTTTACCATGAATATTTTCCATTTAATAATAACTTTTGCTTAGTGAATTCCTTTAGGGAACTCATAGAAATGGAAACCCAAGGAGCAAGAGAGTACAGAATATGGATACAAAATATCTCTGAAGTAATCAATGACAAAAGTACTTGAATAATTAGACTTATGCCAAGTTCTTTAATATAGTATGACAGCTGTGCATTTATTTCTGTAATACTCCTCCCCAAATTTTTGAAGATGACCCACAGCACATGCAGGAATTTCATTACTAATGTTCAACACCACACACCTGAATAAAATGGTAATAATAAGAGCAGACTGTTAGGATGAGGAGCACAGTGTCTGTCACACTTTAAAATGAGGATGGCAGGGCTGCTGAACTGTGTTTTCAGCCACAGGTTTTCTGAGACACACTGGGATCTTAGTAAGGGAAGTTGGGCTGTCTACAGAAGCTTGGTCAAGGGAAGGAGGACCCAGTCCCTGAAGTCAAGCCCCTACTTCCAGTCTCCCTGGGCACCGGACCCCTGAGCTGGGCTTTGTGGTCAGATGATGCTAAGGTAACTGCTGCAATGTAAACTATATTATGAGAAAAACACATCTCTCAAGCACACACACAAACATCCAGACATAGTCACATAGACAGACATACAAGAGACACACAAACACACATTCAAGGACAGACAAATACATGTATATTAACATTCTATGTTATTTAAAATGCTCTTTTTCAGTATATGAAGAAGTTCATCTACTTATAAATATATTCTACTTAAAAACAAATATACTTGCTTATGATGTACTGTGATTGTGTTGATTCATCCATTACACTCTTTTTCCTTTCACTCCTGATGACCCTTCTAGCCTCTCCTACTCTCATGTTTCTTCCTCCCCTCCTTCTTTCCTCCTTTCCTTCCTCCAGATTGCTGGGTCAGGTGGTCTTGTGTGTATAATTCTCTGAGGGACCTCCACAGTATTTGCTAATATCACAGTAGAACCACGTTGTCATGGGCATAGCACAGGGACCCCTTCCTTTCCATCCAAACACTTGTTTCCAGGCTTTCTTTTGGGAAATGGCATTCATTCCCTTGGTTCCAAGGTAAGTTTATCTTTTTGGCTTTAATATCCATTTCTCTGGTGATAGAGATGATGGCTTTATGCAACCTTTTCTGCTTACATGGATTGGTCAAGATGAAGGAACCCAGTCAGAGGATGGAGGGTAGGGTAATGTCTGTTCATAAGAACATCACCTCTCAACTCCATGTTCCCTGAGCTATCTTTTATCTGGCTGACTCAGATACATGATAGAAATGAGTTGTTCATGAGAAGAAAAGTGAGACTGATCTCTTGGATGAGGCAGTGGCCTAATCTTTAACAGGAAGTAGTGATGTTTCAAAGCATTTATTAATCAAAATGAGGAATGTGTTTTTGAAATATTAACATTTGAATCAAGGCCTCACACATACTACACAAGAACTCCTCCTAGTGCTGGATGAGAAAAAAAATTAAAGAAATACTTTATTTTAATTTATGTGCATATGTTTCTATGTGGATGGTTTAGTGCTCCTGGAGACAAATTGAGGGTATGGGGTCCACTTTGCCTATATACAGGTAGTTATGAGCTGCTAATTGTGTGTGTCAGGAACTGAACTTAAATCTCCAGTTGCTTCTATAGCACCTGGATAATCAATCATAACCTTCCTTCTTGCAATTACTGCAGCTCTGTTCACAGGAGTCTACATGGCAGACATATGGAGGTCATTTTGTAAATGGCAGTCAGGCACCAAAAGAACAAAAAGATCTCTTATCAAATGTTACCTAAGGAACGGATCTCAGGGAAAGTAAAATTAAGGCAGGGTATCCCTGGTTTGGATAATGTAAAGTGCTAAGATTGATTAGTTAGATGGGAAACATTATCTTGACTAGTTAGCTGTATGGATATTGACCACAGTTAATGCCAACATAACCTCTCTGTCATATATGGAGGGAGTAGATTTTACTCCCCAAAACAAAAACTGGCCATTCAACATGTAGAGGAATCAATGCTTAGGACTTTGATGTGAAAGCTAATTATTACCAATAATACATATGTGTAAAATGGAACCTGTCAAAAATGATAATCAACTCCACCCTTTTATGGGAGCTTCTTGGTATAGAAGAAAGAAACCATGGATCTTTCAGTTTCTAAGGTGTCTTGGGAAAAACATTAATTTAGGGAAGCTGTGGTTTCTTTATCACATGTACAAAAATAAAGAGGATAAATAGGAGATATTTCAAAATTCCCTAGCTTACTTACTGAAAATAACAGTCAATAAATTTCAGAATTGTTGACTCCTTTTGTAATCTCTCTCTCTCTCTCTCTCTCTCTCTCTCTCTCTCTCTCTATATATATATATATATATATATATATATATATATATATATATATATATATGGAAATGTATAAATACATGTTTATATATGTGGAATGTATAAGACTATGTGTCATTATCTGGGATAACAAGAAGCAACTGGGAGCTTAGAGGGTTTGTGTGGAAAACCATTTGTTGTAATATGTGAACACATAGAAAGTTGAATAGAATATGACAATAGAGAAGAGCTTCTAGAGGATATCCTTGGCTAGAAGAGGAAGCCACACATTTTGGCATTAAAACATATGCCCTTGCCATATAGTACAGAACTTCCTAGCTTCAGAAGCAAACCTATTGGTCCTGGGAGTTCCGGTTGGTCCTCAGCGCCCCCTTGTGGTCCTCAGTATCTCTGTAGGGAGGTTTTCGTGCAGGCTCACACTGGAGTTCCCTCACTGTGTCTCTAGCACAGTAATAAGTGGCTGTGTCTTCAGTTTGCAGATTGTTCAGTTTTAAGAAAACTTGGCTCTTGGAGGTGTCCCTGCTGATGGTGATCCGGGAATTGAGAGCTGAATTATACTCTGTGCCTCCACTATTCCATATTGCTCCCATCCACTGCAGACTCTTTCCTGGAGGCTGGCGGACCCAGTGTACATGATAACCAGTTAATGAGAACCCAGAGACAGTGCAGGTTAGAGACAGGGTCTGTGAGGGCTGCACTAGGCCAGGTCCTGACTCCTTCAGCTGCACCTGGGACAGGGCACCTGGAGACAAACAACATCACCATCAGTCATACATCCCATAGATGACATGCCTGGGTCCCTCTCCTGAAACCCTGACCCACTTACAGCTTGGAAAGGTCACCAGGCAGAGGAGCAGCACCAGGACAGCCATGCTCTGCTGGAGGCTCTAGTGAGAAGGAGATGGGGCTTCTCAGCTAGGCCTGGGCTTTCATCCTGAGCCTGAGGGCTGCTTTGCATTGGGGGAGGTTCCTGAGTGAATAAAAGGAACCACAGGACAAGGCTTCCTATTTTCCCTTCAAATGTCTGAGATTTACCTTATGCTTGTTAGAGAAACTGTTCACAAAAAAATCAGGAACATTTTCTGTTTCTGTTTGGAATTCTAATTCCATATTAACAGGAAATTGTATGATTTACACTAGCAGGCCCTGCCTGAAAAACATTGAGTCCACATTCACGCTGTGTATGCAGAAGAGGACACCATATGTTCGTTTCTTATCCCTGTAAATTCCTATAGAAGATTTTGGATGCAAGTTAGTCACATGATATACTTCAGGCTTTAGTGGTGTGAAATCTGGATTAAGGAACTACTAGAAACCTTTTCAGTTAGTGTCAGTTAATCTTATCACTCATCTAGAAAATACAGCTTGTGAGGCAGCAACTTACAAACATTTGGTTCACTTGACTTTAAATGTTTATCTGACAGGAGACCCAAGGGACTGATTTTGTGGCTGTGGTAGTGGTCTCAGAGCACTCACCTGCCCACTCAGGGACAGCATACCTGAAGACAAGATCTCCTTTTTTGTATGTATGTCTTATAGCTGAAGTTATCCTGTTCCTGCCTGGCTCCCGTGGCCCTTAGACCCAAGTAAACACACAGAGACTTATATTATTTACAAACCGTATGGCCTAATGGCTCAGGCTTCTTGCTAACTGTTCTTATATCTTAAATTAACCCATTTCTATTAATCTATAAGTTGCCATTTGGCTCGTGGCTTACTGATATCTTTTTTTTTTTGAATTTATTTTATTTTACAATATAATTCAACTTTACATATCAGCCATAGATTCCCCCTTTCTCCCTCCTCCCGTCCCGCCCCCTCCCCCCGGCCCACCCCCCATTTCCATCTCCTCAAGGGCAAAGACTCCCCCGAGGATTGAGATCGACCTGGTGGACTCAGCCCAGGCAGGTCTAGTCCCCTCCTCCCAGGCTGAGCCTAGGGTCTCTACTAAGCCCCAGGTTTCAAACAGTCAGTTCATGTACTGAGCACAGGGCCCGGACCAACTGCCTGTATGCCTCTTAAACAGATCAAGCCAATCAACTGTCTCCCCCATTCAAAGGGCCTGATCCAGTTGGGGGCCCCTCAGCCATTGGTTCACAGTTCATGTGTTTCTATTCGTTTGGCCATTTGTCCCTGTATTCCATCCATCCCTGGTCCCAACAACTCTTGCTCACATAAACCCTCCTCCTTCTTGCCAATTGGACTCCCGGAGCTCCACCCAGGGCCTGACTGTGGATATCTGCATCTAGTTCCCTCTGTCACTGGATGGGGTTTCCAGCACGACAATTAGGGTGTTTGGCCATCTTATCACCAGGGTAGATCAAATCGGGCTATTTCTCGACCATTGCCAGCAGTTTATTGTGGGGGCATCCCTGTGGACCTCTGTGGGCCTCTCCAGCACTTTGCTTCTTCCTGTTCTCATGTGGTCTTCATTTATCATGAACATTCCTTATGTTCCCTCTCTGTTCTTGATCCAGTTGGGATCTCCTGCTTCCCCATGTTCTCTTTCTCTCACCCCTCACCCCTCGTTACCCCCACTCACGTCCAGATTGTTCATGTAGATCTCATCCATTTCTCTGTCATTGGGCGATCCCCGTGTCTTTCTTGGGGTCCTATTATCCAGGTAGCCTCCCTGGTGTTGTGAGTAGCTGTCCAGTCATCCTTGTTCCACAACTAGTATTCTCCTATGAGTGGGTACATACCATGTTTGTCTTTCTGAGTCTGGGTTACCTCACTCAGGAGGATTTTTTCTAGATCCCTCCATTTGCCTGCAAACCTCATGATGTCATTGTTTTTCTCTGCTGAGTAGTATTCCATTGTATATATGTACCACAGTTTGTTTATCCATTCTTCGGTTGAAGGGCATCTAGGTTGTTTCCAGGTTCTGGCTATTACAAATAATGCTGATATGAACATAGCTGAGCAAGTGCTCTTGTGGTATGATTGAGCATTCCTTGGGTATATGCCCAAGAGTGGTATAGCTGGATCTTGGGGGAGATTGATTCCCAATTTTCTAAGAAAGCGCCATATTGATTTCCACAGTGGCTGTACCAGCTTGCATTCCCACCAGCAGTGGAGGAGAGTTCCCCTAGCTCCACATCCTCTCCAGCACAAGGTGTCCTCAGTGTTTTTGATCTTAGCCAATCTGACTGGCGTAAGGTGGTATCTCAGAGTTGTTTTGATTTGCATTTCCCTAATGATTAGGGATGTTGAGCAATTCCTTAAATGTCTTTCAGCCATTTGTGTTTCCTCTGCTGAGAATTCTCTGTTTAGTTCTAT
>CABHPP010134158.1:8722-28254 GCA_902168425.1 Peromyscus attwateri
GCCTTGGCTGTCCTGGATCTTGCTCTGTAGAGCAGGCTGGCCTTGAATTTACAGAGATCCACCTGCCTCTGCCTCTCAAGTGCTGGGATTAAAGGCATGCGCCACCACCGCCTGACTTTTTGCTATTTCTTATAAATAGAATCAAACCATGACATTTTGTGTCTGAGGTTTTTCACTTCAGCATGATGTTTTGAAAGGTTCATCCATCTTGTAGCATGGATTGGTACTTCATTGCTTCTTATGGTTGAATAATATTCCATTAAATTACATGTATATAGCTGGGCATAGTGGCACACGCCTCTAATCCCAGAACAGGGGAGGCAGAGGCAGGTGGATTTCTGTGAGTTCGAGGCCAACCTGGTTTATATAGTGAGTTCTAGGTCTGCCAGGGTTGTATAGTGAGGCTCTGTCTCCCCCTCCAAAAGTGTATACCACAGTCTATCCATTCACCTGTTGATGGCTTTTTGGTTAGTTTCCACTTGTGTAAACAGGCTTATATGAATACGACTACCATTCATATTTATGTACAAGTACCTTTTTGAATGCTTGCTTTTAGCTGGGTTTAGGCTCCAGAAGCAGAATTACTAGGTTGCACGGGAATTCTCGATTTAATTTCTTGAGAAACCAACCAACTGATTTCCCTTAGCAGTTGCACCGCCAGCAACTTGTGCTTGCTCCAAGTCCTCTGCACCCTTGCCAGCACTTATTTCTAGATAAATTCTTCAGTAGAACTCATTCAAACTGTCAATCTCATCTACTCCCCGTCTCTATACTCCTGGCCACTTAACTTTCATGCCAGTTTCAGTCCATTCCTAGGGTCCAACTTAGCACCTTTGTGTAAAGGTATTTTAGTAACTCTGCTCACTCTTAGGGGACACTATTTTTCCATATATGAAAGTCAAGATTAAAGGAGAGAAATGGCTTTTGTTATCACTGGGTATGAGAAGCTGTATTGTTCCTTCTGGGACAGATAAGGTTGGTAGTGACTTTTGGTTCTGTATGGGGCTGGGCATACCAGCTTCATCCTCTTGGACAAGCTTTTCCTGAAGGGTCACTGCTGTGGGATGTCTTTCTGTATGCTGTGAATATGTGTTGCTCTGATTGGTTGATAAATAAAGCTTCATTGGCCTATGGCAAGGCAGCTTAGAGGCAGGTGGGAAATCCAAGCAGATATACAGAAAGAAGAAAGGAGAGTAGGAGGAGATGCCAGCCACCATGGAAGGAACAGCAAGATGCCAGCCGACTGGTAATGCTACAGACACCTGGCAATTTATAGATTAATGGAAATGGGTTAAATTATAAGAGCTAGTTAGCAAGAAGCCTGCCATTGGCCATACAATTGGTAATTAATATTAAGCCTCTGAATGATTATTTATAAGTGGCTGAGAGACTGTGGGGTCAGGCGGGACTGGCTGGGACCGGAGAAACCTTCCGGCTACAGGTCACACCAATTATATTAGTTACTTGTCTTTGAAAAAAGTAGTGTGTGTGTGTGTGTGTGTGTGTGTGTGTGTGTGTGTGTGTGTGTTGGTTCTGTTCTTCTTTCATGGGATCTGAGGATTGAACTCAGGCCATCAGACTTGCCTTTACCACCCGAGCCATCTTGTTGACCTTAGTTACTTGTCTCATTGCTTCTATAAAATACTGGACAAACGTGATTTAAGGAAGGAAGGTTTATTTTGGCTTATGGTTCCAGAGAATGCTGTCTGTATCAGTCAGGTTTCTCTAGAGTCACAGAACTTATGGAATGAATCTCTCTCTATGTATATACGAAGGGAATTTATTGGAATGACTTCCAGCTGTAGTCCAACTCATCCAACAATGGTTAGCTATGAATAGAAAGTCCAAGAATCTAGTAGTTGTTCAGTCTCACAAGGCTGGGTGTCTCAGCTGGTCTTCTGTATACACTGGAATCCAGAAGAAGTAGGCTCCAGTGCTCGTGAAGAAATGGATGTGCTGGTAAAGCAAGGGCAAGTAGGCCAAGAACAAAACCTTCCTTCTTCCGTGTCCTTATATAGGCTTCCAGCAGAAGGTATGGCCCACATTAAAGGTGTGTTTTCCCACCTCAAGATCGTGATCAGAGGTGTGTATCATCCCACCTCAAGATCCGGATCAAATGCCTGTGTCTTCCAACCTCGAGATCTGGATCACAGGTGTGCCCTCCATTTCTGGAAGTCATTCATTCCAGATATTGTCATGTTGTCAACCAAGAATAGCCATCACACTGCCCATCATGGCAGGGAAGGGATTGTGGCAGGATTAGATGTGGTCGGTCACATTGCATCCACTGTCAGGAGGTAGACAGATGAACACTGGCGCTTAGCTTGCCTTCTCTGTTTTATTCAGTCTAAGGCTCTAGCCCATAGGATGGTACTGCCCATATTTGAGGTGAATCCTCTCCCTCAATTAACCTAATCTAATTAATCCCTCACAGACAGGCCCTGAGATTTGTTTCCATGGTGATCCTAAATCTCATTAAATAGACAACTGAGATTGGCCATCACATCAACTGTTCCAGATTCGTGCTGTCTTTTAGGGGCCCTGGAGGAGAGTCTGGGCCTTTGTGTACCTGAGGAACTCTGTTTCCACAGGGGGATGCCTTTGGATTTCCAACTATACTGATTCCCACCCCAGAAAACTCTACTCAGGTGGCTCACTTGGCCCAGAGAGATGGGAACACCAGACTTCCCTGTGACAGTCTGCGATGCTGGCGGTAGGACAGATGGCTGAGGTTGGCAGGGACTTTACTGTTCCCCGGTGCCATCTGCATGACCTTTCCAACCAGTAAGGCCTTCTTCCGTCACATACCATTCCTCTTTGCCAATGGGTCAAGGCCAAGGTGAACAGTGTGTATAAGTCCCACTTTCAAACATTTGGAGGATGCCTCCCTCCAACTTATGTCATTCATAAGATTTTTCCCAACCTCTCTTTCAAAATTGAAAGCATTGAGGTGTTTAAATATATTTAAAACTTGGAGATAAGATAAAACAGATAATATGTCTTTTTTAGTGTCATATAGAGGAGAGGCTGGAGATGTGGCTTAGTGAGTAGAGTGCTTGTCTAGTGTGCGGGAAGCTCTGGGCTCAGTCTCCAGCACCCCACAATGGGCATGGTGGTACATTCTTGAGTTCAAGTTTAAGGTCATCCTCAGCTACATATTGAGGTTAAGGGCCAACCTGGAATACATGAGACCCAAAGCCCTGAATTTGATTACCATAACTCCTTCTAAAATCATATGGGACATAGTTTAGCAGGCCTAATGAATGAGTACTTATTATGTAGGCATGAGAATAAACCTTGTTCAGCACAATTATTGCTATTGATTAATGCTTCTAAGTGTGTGGAGGTTATATTTTAACATGTAGGTTATTTTCAAACATTTTACTTGGTGAAGAAGAAAACCCAAACACTATCGCTTATTGTTCTGTATTATTATGCAATTTGGGATATAAACCTGTAATTGTGGTCTAACACTGATTGAAATACTTTGAAGGACCTACATCCTCTAAGTGTGACAGCCTGTCTGTAAACTGAGCAATGCCTGTGACCTCTGCCCATTTTACATTTGTATAAATGTATGGGTCATGTCTTAAACATTTTTTGGAATTTTGTTTTGACAACATTTTTAGATGATTTTATCAAAAAACATGAGATTGGATTACAGCTAGCATCTATGCAGGGGTTGTGTTCTAGGGGACAGACTTCATCTCCTTTCCAAGACTGGATACTTGTGGATCCATTTGGTGGCGTTAGCCAAGCATCACAGATCCCTGGGACATGGGGATCCTGACTTTGGGGCTGTGATTTCAGGGTATTTTGAGGCCTCCCTTTCCTTTCAGTGTTATTTTTTTTTCACATGTCCTTTGGCTCTGAGGGCAAGAGGGCTGTGCTTGTCACTTGATCATGACTTTGCCTGAAAATCCATGTCCTTGGCTGTTGATGTCTTGGTCACTCATAAGCTTCTTGGGTTGTTGTCCCTCCTGTGTGTAGCTCTTTCCACAGTTCAAGACAGAATATTCTAGAAGGTGGGCTCCCTTCTATGCTTCCTGCTTTTCTCCCTCACCAAGGGCCTTGCTCCTCTTTCCCTTCGGTTCAGCATCGGTCTACGCCCCGATCTCGTCATGCTCCTCAAGTGGGAGGGGCTTGAGAGTCTTCTGATCAGGCAGAGGGAAGACTGTTTCCTTTATCTTTCTTTTGATGTGTGTGGCATTTGCATACACATGTGGAGGCCAGAGCAGGACACTGGGTGTTGTTCCTCTATCTCTTGCTGTCCCACAGGCAGGTGTGAGACAGGACACCTTAGGGAACCTGAAGCTCGTGAACTCTTAGTTTGGGCTGGCCGGCCATCCAGCTCCTGGGATCTGCCTGTCTCCACCCCTCAGTGTTGGGTTACAGGTTTTCAAAGCCATGCCTGAGTTTTTACCTGGGGGCAGGAGATTTGAACCCAGGTCCTCATGCTTGTTGAGTAAGCGTTCTTATTCACTGAGCCATCTCCCCAGCTCTGATTCTCTTCATCTTTATCCTATTAATGGCTTCTCTGAGGTTATCACTTTTCCCAGTGTCTGGGATTTTCTGGTAGATTGGGGCAAACAGCTAAAGACTGGCTCTGCATGAAGAGGGCCTGTGTACCCTGGGGTAAGGCAGCCGGCCTTCTAGCCACATGCCTGGGAGAATGCCAGAGGCCTAAACTATCCATCTCTGGGTCCAAGATCTCATAAAGACTTCTTTGGCCTGACCTTGTAGGGCATGAGGAGAGCTATGACCTCTCCTCTATTTCTCAGGTCACCAGAATATCTGTTCTGGTCTTCTCAGAGGAAACAGGGCATTGCCTTTATGTCTCTCTGGTAACACTTTCTATACTACCACAGTATATGATCATTCCAAGCTTTGTAGATCCCTCACAACACCTTCACGTCGTCAGCCGCCTTCACACGTATGTCACTGCCCTGTCTAGAGGAGAAAAGATACCCGGGTAAACGCTGCTAGGCATGGCTTTCTCTCCTTCCCTTTTCTCTCTCTTTCTTTTGGAAAAGACCTTGATCTTAAAATAAGATGATGCACATACAGAACATGTACAGACAAAATTTGAATTCTTTGAGGAGTGAAATTAGACAATCTTTTTTTCCCTCAAGACAGGGTTTCTCTGTGTAGTCCCAGGTGTCCTGAAATCTGCTCTGTAGACCAGGCTGGCCTCGAACTGACAGAGAACCACTTGCTTCTGCCTCCCGAGTGCTGGGATTCAAGGTTTGCATCACTATACCCTTCTGGATTTAGACAATCTTAAATCCTTTATGGACCAAAATGATGCCTACAAATCGGCAAAGAAAGGGATCAGAGTTTCCCTTTGCATTCGATAGTGTGGGCAGCAGAGATGAAAGACAGGGTAAGTTTGGTGAGATGGAATAAATGTCATAGTGATCGAAGATGTATACAAACAGCATCTTGGCCAGGCAGGGTGGCACACACCTTTACTCCAGCACTTGGGAGGCAGAGGCAAGTGGATCTCTGTGAGTTTGAGGCCAGGCTGGTCTATGGAGTGAGTTCCAGGACAGCCAGGGCTCTATAGAAAGACCATCTCTCAAAACAAAACAAAACAAAACAAAACAAAACAAAACAAAACAACAACAAAAAACCCACCCCCAAAAAACAAACAAATAACAACAAAGAAACCCCAAATGCATCTTTCAGTTTGGATTTTCACAGACATATTTGGTAAAGAAAAGCAAAAGCCAAAGCAAAACCAACCCGAACAAACCAAAACAAAAAACCCAAACCAAAAGAAAAAGAAAGAACACTGAAAGACAAGACGAATAGAATGACCTGTAGTACGCTGAAGAGATCTCAGAGGGTATTTTGTCCATGCTTTTAATTTCACAGAAGGAAATTGGTGGCCAGGGAGGTGAGTGGCTTGCCCACTGTTATCCAGCAACTTAATGACACATTCTAGCACTGAATCTCATTTCCTTAATAAACCAATATTTCCACGGTGTCATGACTCCCATGGCATGCATTAACCTAACATGGACCAAGTTAAGGGGTTGGGGGAATCCAGAATGCTCCACTTGAAGAGACAGAACTACAGAACAGTCTATAACCCCTGACCTTGCTGTGTCGCCGAGGAACCCGCAGCTCATTCCCCTGCAGATATACTGCTCTCTAGTGGCCACTTCAGGAGCAGAGTTAGATTTTTACAGTTTTGGCGTCATTCCACTGGAAAGGACCAAACGCGGCCAAGGACACTGTGGTACCCAAGATACACTTTGGCTGAAATTAAAATTAGGAGACTGTGTTCTTCAGTTAGATTCCTGTGAAATGAGGCTACTCTACCTCCCCTTAAAAAAACAGACTTGAGTAGTTGAACATCACACTTTTACCCCCATGCATCTGTGGGTAAATTTCCAGTTGTTCTACCTTCCAGCTGTTGTGAATGATACCTTTGCATTCAAGTACCGAGTTGTGCGTTTCCTTGTATGTATAGACCATGGTGGAAATGCTGGGTTGCACAGCCACTCTGTTTTAACTTCTGGAGGAATCATTAAGTTCCTTCCCACCGCTGCACCTGTTTACATCCTCTCTAGCAGTACACAAGGATTTCAGTCCAGCACCTCCTCTTCTGTGCTTGTTGGTGTCTGGACTAACACATGTGAGGTAGTGTCTTATTCTGATTGGCATCTTCCCAGTGAAAGGTAATGCCACTCGTCATGTGCTCATTGGCCATTTGTGGTTCTGCACATTTGTGGTTCTGTCTATCCAGGGATGTTGTTCATTTTTTTTTTTATTGTGTATTCTTTGTATTATTCTATTTTTATATTTTTTGAGACCGGGTTTCTCTGTATAATAGTTCTGACTGTCCTGGAACTTGTTTTGTAGACCAAGCTGACTTTGAACTCACAGAGATCCACCTGCCTCTGCCTCCCAAGTGCTGGGATTAAAACTGGCTTTCTTTCTTTCTTTCTTTCTTTCTTTCTTTCTTTCTTTCTTTCTTTCTTTCTTTCTTTCTTTCTTTCTTTCTTTCTTCCTTCCTTCCTTTCTTTCTTTCTTCCTTTCTTTTTTGAGTCAGGGTTTTTCTGTGTAACAGCTCTGGCTGTCCTGAAACTGGCTTTGTAGACCAGGCTGGCCTCGAACTCACAGAGATCCACCTACTCTTCCTTCCAAAGTGCTGGGATTAAAGGCGTGCACCACCACCACCTGGCTTTGTATTATTATTATTATTATTTTTATCAGAGATAGAATTTGCAAACATTTTCTCCCATTTTGTGGGATTTTTATTTAAATATGTTTTTAATTTAAATAGAATTACATCAATTGTGGGATTAAAAAAAAAACGTGTTTAGTAGCACACAAACTTCTTTTCTCTCCATCCCCCACCCCCGGCCCCCGATGATGGAGCCTACACCCTCTGTCTGGTATGCAATCACTTTGTCATAGAGCTATATCGCTAAGGCCATAAAATCTTAAAACTTTTTTTTTTTTTGAGTCAGGTTCTCAAGTATCTCTGCCTGGCCTCAAATTAGCTGTGCAGCTGAGGATTAACCTGAACGTCTGACCTTCCCATTTCTACCGTCTAGTTCTGGAACTGCAGGCACATGCCCCCATGCTGGGTTTGTGCAGCATGAGTGTGTGTGTGTGTGTGTGTGTGTGTGTGTGTGTGTGTGTGTAGGAGGGGCGGGGGCGCGGATCAACCCAGGGCATGCTGGGCAAGCACTTACCAACTGAGTTACATCCTTAGCCCCAAACCTTTCAATCCCGATGAGACAGACCCTGTTGACTTTTTCTTTCATTGTCCGTATAAAGCATAATGTCTTTTGAGTGTCCAGTAAGGTGCTGACCCTTTTAGAGTGTGAGGTGTCAGGGGTCAGTGACCAAGGTGTCTCTTCCTCTCCCACTGTAATAACTAGACATGGATATGAGGAGTTCTGATTACTGTGGGGAGGACTTCTGACCTTCTGGTCCCAAGGAGGGTGCTTAAAACCCAACAGAAAACAGGCGTCAAATTCTCAGATCAGTGACCAGCTTACACCCCTGTGCTGACCATAGTGCATGTACTCAACAATGACAAGGATGAGCAGGAAATATGGAAGTGTGGATTCAGTTGAGTGTGAGACAGCTGGGGAGGCAACTATGACATGATGGCTCCTGGACAGTCTTGGGACTCAGATATCCATATTTATTTAGTTTGTGTATATGTTGTGGATGTACATGTGGGTATGTGCACATGTGCCTACAGGTGTGCATGCCCTTGTATGAAAGTGTACACAGAGGCTGGAAGCCTACAACTAGTGTCTCCCTTGTCCTTCCATTTTCCACCTTATTATTTTTTTAAAGATTTATTATTTATGTATACAGTGCTCTGTCTGCATGCATGCCTGCAGGCCAGAAGAGGGCGCCAGATCTCATTATAGATGGTTATGATCTACCAGGTGGTTGCTGGGAACTGAACTCAGGGCCTTTGGAAGAACAGCCAGTGCTCTTAACCCCTGAGCCATCATTCCACTTTACTTTTTGAAACAGGGGTTCCTCCTGGATCTAGGGCTTGACATTTAGGTCAGACCTGCTGGCCATTGAGCTCCAAGGAGCTTCCTGTGTCTGCCCACCCTATTGCTGGAGTCACAGATGCACGGGCCACCATGTCGGAACACGGTCCAGGAATGGAGCTGTGTGTGGAGAATTCTCACTTCTTGTGAGAAAACTCCAACAAACAAACAAACAAACAAACAAACAAACAAAATAACCAGGACAAGAGTCTTGTGACTTCAGTTTTTCCAAGTCATGGGATTGTTCTTGTGATGTGTTTTTGTGACCCTTCCAGGTGTAGCCAATAGGAGTGGGTCTGTGTCAAATCATCCATTGTTTCTTACTATTGTCGTTCAGATAGTATTTCCACACACGGCTTGTCCTTGTGACTGTATACCAGCTGGAATGCATGTGAACTTTGCTCACCGGACCTTGCTTAACCCTCAGGATATAAATTGTCTGATACTCTAGATAAAATTGGCTATTGCATGAGACTTTAGTCTGCCTCATCCACTGGCTTCGTTCTCCCAGGCCCCACTGCCTCTAGAGCGATGACACCGCCACACTCAGATTTTACAAGAGTGCCAGGGATCCGAACCCAGGCCCTCATACTTGTGTGGCTGGCACTTTATTGACCGAGAGATCTCCCCATCCCTTGATCGCAGGACCCCAGTGAGGAAGATTACTGGATGCTTTCTGCCTTGGTTTTCTCGGAGACAATGTGGAGGTTGGGTTGTTGAAGCATTTCGTGAGTTAACGCACAGAAAGTTCTTGAAATAGTGCTTGGCATATTGTAAGCTCCTGACAAATGTTCTCTTGAGGATTAATGAATTCCAAAATGCAAAGCATGTACCTGCTGCAGCCAGCATTCTCCCCAGCTCTCGACATTCAAATGCAAGCTTCTAAAAGAATTTTACAGACACCCAAGTACAGACCAAACAACATATTTCTACGGGCCAAACTCAGTTCTGGGACTGCCAGTTTGTGACTGAACTGAAACCACAGAACTTTGTCAAGCCTCCCAGACAGAGCTTCCTCCGGCTTTAATTGGGAACTTGGATCCCCTGTATGGCTTCTCACACGGTTGAAGTCACCCACTTACTGGGGTGGGACGGCCTTGGAATGACCATGACGATGTGCTGGGCACACTCTGATGGGAGAATAGTGGTAACTTTGCAAATTCTGTTTCTTACTATTGATGGTGGCACAAGACATATGGTGCTCATGTCCCCTTAAGCAAACCTAGCTCTGATTTGTTTTGAATATCCTATGCAGCTCTTTCATGCATCAATACATCTCATATTTGATCATTATGGGGACAGAAAAATGAAAAAGGCTTTAGAGTTTTTTTTTATTCCGACAATAAAAATGACAAACACCTACCGTGAACAATTCAGGAAATGTATAGAAGCACAAAAATGAAAGAAAAAAAGTCTCCATATCTGTCAGCCAGAGACAAATATGGCTCACATTCTGATGAATAGCCTCCTGGTTATTTATTTGTGCATATATCAACATCTATCTAAAAAAAAAAGCAAGAATGAACACCGCATCTTCTCCAGCACTTTTTGGAGGCCTTTGAAATGCTGTTGTGGCCCAATGAGCATTTTGTAAAAATTTTTTTTAGCATGTATTAACCATACATAAAAATACATGTACATAATGTATTTCGATCATATTACTGATATTACCCGCTTTGGTCCCCCTCACGCTCTACTGATCTCCTTTTCCCAACTAACCTCCCTTCTATTTTCATGTCTTAAGATGTTTATTTATTTTAGAGCTTGGGGGTCCGTGCACCATGGAGCCTTTGTGGAGGTCAGAGAAGAACTTATGGAGTCAGTGTTCTCTTCCACCATGTGGATTTCTAAGGTGGAACTTACCCCCTGAGCCATTGTGTCCTCTCTTCCCTCTTTAATGGTATAGCGGGTTTCTTTATGGTTGTTTTCCAGAACATGACCCTGGGTCAGCAGCTATGCCCCTGAAGAAAATCTTTCTCCCTTCCTCAACAAACATGAACTTCCAGTAAATCCTCAGGGAGGGATGGGACCCAATCAACAACCAACCCCTCCACTGAGCATTTTCTTTTCTTTTCTTTTCTTTTGCATATTCTTTTTTTTCTTTTAATTTAGTATATATAGTGTCCTGTCTGCATGCATGCCTGTAGCCAGAAGAGGCCACCATATCTCATTACAGATGGTTGTGAGCCACCATGTGGTTGCTGGGAATTGAACTCAGGTCCTCTGGAAGAGTAACCAGTGTTACAGAAGAGTAACCAGCTCTTAACTACTGAGCTATCTCTCCAGCCCTTCTTTTTGGCTTTTCAAGACAGAGTTTTTCTGTGTAGCTCTGGCTGTCCTGGAATTCTCTTTGTAGACCAGACTGGCCTTAAACTCACAAAGATTCTCCTGCTTCTGCTTCCCAAGTGCTGGGATTAAAGGCATGCTCTATCACTCTTGGCTCAGCACTTTCTATATTGATTTATTAAGTGTTGAGAAAACCATTTCTTTCCACCACCCCCATTTATATGTCTCTGTATAGACTGCAGTCAGGTTTATTATCAATCTATTTTTAAAATTCTGTAACTTCTGCCCTTTTTTTCTTATTTAATCTCTCCTTTTTTAAATTAAAAAATTTCATTAGTATTATTTTACTTTATGAGTACGAGTGTTTTGCCTACATATATGAGTATGGGTGTTTTGTCTACATACATGTCTGGGCACCGCATGTGTGCAGTGCCCTTGGAGGCCAGAAGTATGTAACTGGAGTTTCAGATAGTTGTGAGCAGTTGTGGGTGCTGGGAATTGAACCCAGGTCCTCTGGACGATCAGCTCATGCTCTTAACCTCTGAGCCGTCTTTCCAGCCCCCCACCCTTGTCTTATTTTCATTAGGCCTTAGTTGTTCCTTTTCTAAGTTCTTTATTAAATGTTTAGTCATATGATGAAACAACCCAAATGGAATCTCGTTTTCTGACCATGCTCTTCTGACCAGAAGGTGAATAAAACTCTCCTGAATGAACTGCTTTCTGTTTTGTTAGCTTTCTGCTGGGAGGGGCAGAGGCGATGGGGAGGCTGACCAAGATGGCATCTTGGGAACAGATGGCTTCGCTGGGTTACTCTTGTTTTGGAAGCTAGAGGCGAATAACAATGGCATCTGGGGTGGGATCAGTTAAATCTAAGGAGCTGAGTTTTCTGAAGGGATGACGCTGCCGTGGCAGTCCCCTCTAAATGTCACCTCTGACTTGCTACTCTCTGCAGACGCTCAGCAGTCTGCGTGGATTGTGCACGAAAGGGCCTGACATCCTTAGTACATTTCTCTGACATACTAAGACAGAGGGTTTCTGGCAATCCTACTTCCCCTGTGGATCTCTTTAATGTGGCCAGCTTATTCAGACGCAGGTCCCTCAGTCTCCAGTGTCAAATCTCCCCCATAGAAAGACCGGGGGCTTAGACTGTAGACCATCAACACTGTATCAGCTGCTTGTGAGACGGGACCTGGGTCAAGTCCTTGGCATTTCTGAGTCTTAGCCATTTCTCCCAGAATACAAGAATAGTGTAAGAAATAAATAGCCTAACTTAGGACACAGAGGCAATTTTCTAAATATTTAGTAGGATCATTGGCGAGAAGAAGGGGCACAGATTATAATACTGGAAAGGAGTCCTAAAGGCCCCCCTGTGCTTTTAGCTTTTCAGGGTAGGGCACACGGAAGCCTCTAGAAGGGGGCATTAAGGATTACTAAGAGAGCTCAGGGAATTGGCTGTTAGCCAGCACGCGTGAGCGGATTTTAGTAGTTTAACAGTTGATACCTATCATGGAGAAAGCTTGGAGCATGGCTCACAACACACAAGAAGCAGAGAACTGATGCAAGTTATCGTTTCTGTTATTACTATCGTCATTATTTGTTTTCATTTGTGAAACAGAGTTTCACGTGGTCCAGGCTGGCCTCCAGCTCCCTGTGTGGCTGAGGAGATTTGACGGTTGATATTGTTAACTTGACAGGATTCAAAGTCACTAAGGAAATACATCTCTGGGCGTGTCTGAGAGGAATTTTTTTTTTCTTTCTTTTTTTTTTCGATTGGGTTAATTGAGGTGGGAAGACTTACCCGATGTGGGCAGCACCATCCTTAGGGCTGGGTGGGGTCTTGGACTTACTGAAAAGGAGAAAGTGAACTGAGCACCAGTATTCATTCATCTTTCTCCGCTTCCTGACTGCAGATGCAATGTGACCCGTCAGTCTCCTGTCATCGTACCTTCACCGCCATGATAGACTGTACCCCCAAAACTGTGCATCAAAATAAACCCCTCCTTTCTTACGTTGCGGGAAGGAGAAAACTAACAGTGATCTTAAAGTTTCCATCCTCCTGCCTCTACTTCCTGAGTGCTATGATTCCAGGTGTTTTCTATTGAGCTGGGTTCCTGTGGGTTGAACACAGGGTTTAGTGTGTGCTCTGTAAGAACTCTACCAACCGATCGACGTCCTAGCCATGTTATTATTTTAGAGTAGGAATGTTACTGGCATGTCATTAGTATGCATGTCTTTGTCTCCACCCATCAGCTTTTGCTCTCATCTGAGAACTGCCTGGGTGCCGATGAGAATGTGTCCTGGCCAAGCTCCTTTTTGTCAGAGCCCTTTCCTCTGCAGTCTGCTGCTTCTACCATCATGCTCCTTTGGTCCAATTTGCTGTTTCCCTGCGGCTCACTGTCCTCACTGACGAGGACCGCATTAACCAGCATGCTTTAGGACTTCCGGTGTGCTACTGGGGCAGCACACGGGTCTGGTCTTTGGCCCCAGAACCCTAAGACACGACTTTGATGGCTTTCCTCTGTTGTCCAAAGTCTTCAGTGGCTCCTTGTGAACTCCGATTCCCCATCCAAACTGTCGACTTCATCTTTGAGTACTCTTTTTCACCCTCCATGGATTAGACGAATGGACTGTGTTTTCTTCTCCAAGCCCGGCAGGTAACTTCTTTCTTCCTTGTTTGTCCTATTTGTCTGCATGGCTCCCACCCTGCCCTCCATCTTTACCAGCCCAGCCTCCCCACGTTCCTTGAAAATGCCCTGAAAGTTTCTGATCTTTGCTCAGTCTGGCTCCCTGTGTGGAATGTCTTCCTCCACACTGCTGAAGTTTCTCCTTTCCCTAAACACCCCTGACCTTGTGACTACATCCTCCATAGATTTTTTTCTCCCCAGGCCTTAGCAACTTGCATTTATTCAAGAACCCGACACTATGTTGTGATGGTCTGTGTGAGAGAAATTCCACAATTTCTCGGAGGATCTTAGAGGAGGTTCTGGCAGAGAGGATGAAGCTCTCGCTAGCTCTGAGGAGAAGTGCAGTGTGTTCCTCGAAAGAGGAGGGCCTTACACCACGGGTACAACGAAGAGGTTCCAGAAGGCGAGGAGACCAGCTAAGAGTCTGATCAAGTAATCTCTGCCAGGACAAACTTAAAGAAAACAGGAATGAGAGGATGGAACGCATCTGCAACTAGCAGAACAGCAGGATCTGGTCCAACGAACGGGTGACAGAGTGGAGCCAGAAATCAGTTCTGAGGTTTCTGGTCCACTGAAAATGGAAAGATGGGTGGATAACTGAGAATGTGGATACAGAGACGGTTTTTACCTTGTACGTGAACTTGAGAAGATGGATAGATAATTAAGAGCTGAGGACACAGAGCTATGCGTCTTTGGTGGTGGTGGTGGGAGCATCATTAAATGAAGGGATAATTAAGACAGCATAAAGAGCAAAGTCCACGGGTGTGGGGCATTTACCCACCAACCCCACAGTTCCCCAGAGTTTTCTGGAGTGAGGGCAGCAGGAAATATTAGATAGGATTCAGAGTGTGGAGATAAACAGATAGATATGGTGATAGTGTTCCCCAAAATATTGAGCACCCTAATAAACTTATCTGGGGTCAGAGAACAGAATAGCCTCTAGATATAGAGGCCAGAAAATGGTGGCACACACGCCTTTATCCTAGCATTCCAAAGGCAGAGATCTGTCTGGATCTCTGTAAGTTCAAGGCCATACTGGAAACAGCCAGGCTGATAACAAGAGCTTTTAATCCCAGGAAGAGATGGCAGAAAGGTATATAAGGCGTGAGGACCAGGAACTAGAGCTGATTAACCTTTTAGGCTTTTGAGTAGCAGTTCAGCTGAGATTGATTTGGATGAGGACACAGAGGCTCCCAGTCTGAGGAAACAGGATCAGCTGAGGAACTGGTGAGGTGAGGAAACCATGGCTTGTTCTTCTTCTCTGATCTTCCAGCATTCACCCCAATACCCAACTCCAGGTTTGTTTTTATTAATAAGACCCTTTAGGATTCATGCTACAGATAGAAAATACAAGATAGCCTCAAGAGGGCCTGGAACCTATTCCAACGGGGCCCTGACGGTCTCTGCCCTAGGGTATTTATAGAGAGGACAAGGGGTGGAGCAAAAGACCTCCCCCCAGCACAGCCAAGTGCAGACCATCTCAGACACCTGCACTCGGGCCCATGGTCTAATCATCCTCTCTCTGCAGACCTGCTGAGTGAAGCCATGAGGAACCTGAAAATAGGCTCCCACACACGGGCTGAAACAAAAATCCATCTAAGGACTGGCCACCGAGGAGAAAAGGCCGGGGAGAGGGTAGGATGAGGCTAGATGTAGAGAGCTGTGGAAATCACTCTGAGATGGAGCTTGAAGGCTGGCTAGTGTGGATCATCTGCTACCTGTGAAGAGTGAAGAATATCAGAGGAATCATAGGAATCTGGGAGAGGATGCAGACCTATGTGGAGAGGGGCTTTAATGTGATGGAAACCAACCTGCGAGCAAATATCGGCAAGAAACAGCCCAGAGAGAAAAGCGATTCAGTATCAGAACCCTATTAGTAGAAACTCACGGTTTAAATCAAAGAGGACTAAGTGTGAACTCTCCGAAAGACATCCATTTGGACATACACTGATTTCAACCTCAGCACAGAACAGATATCACTGAGGTGGCATGGGAGCGTGCTGGGCCCTGGTCTCTGAACCCTCTGTTTGAACCAGACATCAGCTATGAACTGAACTCAGGTCTTTTCCAAGAGCTGTAAATGCTCTTAACCACTGAGCCGTCTCTGCAGCCCTAAAGTATCTTTTTTCTTTTTCCATAATTTTTGGATTTGTTTTAAATATTAGTTAACTATTAAAAACTTTTTTTTTTTTTTTTGAGGCAGGATATCACTACATGGGCCCGGCTGTTCTGGAACTCAAACTATGTTGACCAGGCAACCTTAAACCCAGGCATGGCCCCACAATGGGCCCTCCCACATCAATTATTATTTAAGAAACTACCCTACAGGCTTTGCCTGGCCTCAAGAGCTCCCTGATGCTCTTAGATGTCCTTTGAGTCTGTCTGTTGCTAGCTGGGACTTCTCAGATTTAGTATGTAAAAAAAAAAAGATTACCCAGGTGAGTCCGAATTTCAAATAATACATAAAAACCTGTTTATGTAAAGCATTCCCTAAATACTGTGTGGAAAATGCTTACTCTTAAAATTTTATGCGTTATTTACGTGAAATTTAAATTCATCTGGGAGTTTTGTATTTTGTCTGACAATCCCATCAGCCTAGTAGCCGCGTGACTTTACACAAGTTTCTCCTCCGTGTCTCAGTTTCCTCATCAGCTAGGTGGGGGATGAAATGGATTTTTAATAAGCGCTTAGAACCTGGTACACAGCAGGGGTGCTATGCAATATAATAACTGATGCCATTCAGATGGGGGCCATGCCTGGGGGTACATTCTGGAATCATAACATTGAAGAATGAAGAGAAATGTTTAAAATTACATTTTCATTATCATGCATTTGACCTTGCATTTGGTACTGTCTTTGAAAAGGCAGTATCATACGGAAATAAAGAGACTCCATCCTCCTAAACCCTCCCTCTGGCTTTAATAATTTTTACTCTCCCATAAATTCTTATGACAGGATTGACAACCATCATGGAAAATTCAGTTCTCACTCTTGTCTATTTTTGCCATTTTGCCCTCTGGAGTAGTGCCGAGCTGGAGCTGAAGCAAATGAAATTGCTCAATTTCCCCTATTTTTTTGCACAATGGCGAAGGTCTTTCTGGAGAGATTTTTTTAAAAAGAAGTTTTAAACTAGCTCAAAACTGTTTCTGAATCCTAGACCTTTGGTACTGGGAACATTTTAGACCAGGATCGCTGAGTCTGAGCTGTGATTGCAGTTCTGATGCGGGAGATGTACGTACTTATTTGAGATTTTGAGTTAGATATTGCCACTGTTGTAAGTTAGTATTTGCCATTTTTGTGTTCTGTGTGTTTTGCATCTGAGTCCACCGATGAAATCACTGAGTCTACAAATTCTTGATCTGAAAAGGTGGTTTAACTAAAGTGATAGCTCCTGTATTTGAAGTGTTAGTCAATTTGTGCAGCTGCCACAGACTGCCACAGATGAATAACTTGTAATTAACTGAAATGTATCGGCTCACAGTTCTACAGAATGGAAAAATCCAAGATCAAGGTGCGAGCATGTGGAGAGGGTCTTCTTGCTGTATCATCAGGGTCCTCATGGACCAATCATCACTCAAAGGTTCCCCTTTGTCCTAATTAGGGTGATAGTTGCTGTGATGAAACACCATGACCAAAGCAACTTAGGGAGGAAAGGATTGAGATGCCTTATGTTTCCACATCACTGTTCATCATCAAAGGAAGTCAGGACAGGAACTCAAACTGGACAGGAACCTGAAGGCAGGAGCTGACACAGAGGCCATGGAGGGGTGCTATTTACTGGCTAGTTCTACATGGCTTGCTCAGCCTGCTTTCTTATAGAACCCAGGACCACCAGCCCAGGCATGGCCCCACAATGGGCCCTCCTACATCAATTATTAATTAAGAAACTACCCTACAGGCTTGGCTACAGCCTGATGTTATGGAAGCATTTTCTCAATTGAGGCTTCCTCTTCTCCAGTAACTCTAGCTTGTGTCAAGTTGATGTAAAACTAGCCAGTACATCTTTCTAATACTGTCATAGTGCCAATCAAATGTCAATATGAGTTTTAAAGGGGAAATATTTAGACCACAGCATGAAGTACCCCTCCAGTTTCTTGTTCCTCTAAAACTCCACTGACCAAAGTTCTGCCCATATTCAGATTCTTGTAAGTCCCTAGAGGCTATCTAAGAGTATTGAGTAATCTTTATGAGAACATATATCATAGTTTGTCTTTGGACAGCTGTCTTACCATCCCTGGGGGGAGAGCTGTACACCATCTGTAATTTATCTTTGAATTTCCCATAATGCCTTAAAGTCAATAGGTTGCTCAATAAATGTTTGTGGTATTGAGCTGAAAACATCTAAGTACTTGATACAACTTTGATGTCCCCCTAAAATAATTCATGTTTTAAACAAATAACCTTTGCAATTGAATCTGGTGGAGTTTCCTTTTCTGGGGTAGGTGAATTTCAAAAATGGAAAAATAAATAGAGATTAAAAAAAGCCCACCAATATTATAGTGTTTATATTTTCAGGTTTCACAGCTAAAAGGAACTTGTTGAAGCATGAGCGATTCCCAGTGGACACAGGAAACAAGTGGTTTTGTATAAATGTCGGAGCTGGTAGAGAGAGAGTATCCTACCTCTCCAGCCATGAGGGGGATTCTGTCTCTGACATAGACAAGGACTGGCAGGAGGAACCAAGAAAGCATTGAAGATTGGCCCTCAGCTGAGTGGGGGTGATTGGCTTAGTTAGTAGAGTGCTTGCTCTGTGAGTGTGAGGACCTGATTTCTGTCCCCAGTCCCATATATCTATATCTATATCTATATCTATATCTATATCTATGTCATCTATATCTATATCTATCTATCCTATCTCTCTCTCTCTCTCTCTCTCTCTCTCTCTCTCTCTCTCTCTCTCTCTCTATCTATCTATCTATAAAATGTTGGTGTGTGTTTGTAATCCCTTACCTGGGAAGGCAGAGACAGGTGGATAGCTGGGGCTTGCTGGAAAGCCATCTCAGCTTATTTCCAAGTTCTAGGCCACTGAGAAGCTGTAGCTGAAGTTTTCTCTGGTCCTGCCCAGCCCCACGGACCCTGCAGCCACTTATAAAATAATCACTCAGAAGCTTATATTGATTAAAACTGCTTGGCCATTAGCTCAGGCCTACCACTGACTAGCTCTTACATTTACACTAACCCATAATTCTTATTGACGTTTAACCACGTGGCTTGGTACCTTTTCTCAGGTTCTGCCTTCACATCTTGCTTCCTCTGTGTCTGGTTGGCGACTCCTCACTCAGCCTTCCTATTCCCAGAATTCTCCTCTCTGCTTGTCCTGCCTATACTTCCTGCCTGGCTACTAACCAGTCAGCATTTTATTTATTAACCAATCAGAGCAACACATTCACAGCATACAGAGTGATATCCACAGCAAGAGGCCTTAAAAGAAAAAAAAAAAAGCAAAGAAAATATGAATGGCACCTGAGGAATGACACTCAGGGTCTTCTATCTTATAGTCACACACACACATGTAGATACACAAGTAACAACTGCTGAGTTCTCCACCCCATGGGTCCCTAAGAAATGACAGTGACAGTAGTGTTTGTGACAGCGGACTTTTTTGTCCCACGAGGCCTGGTCTCTGACAGATGTGAGACCTAAGGAGCACTGAGTCTCCTAGATCAGCCCATGATTGTGAAAAAAAGGTCTCTTGGGTTCCTCCAGGGGGGGATGTCTGAGGCACTGACCATTCCATGTCTTGATTGCTTTAGTGATGGAGTAACCACACACCTGCTTCCCTTGCTTTGGACTTTGATTTCCAGAGGTCACCTGCATGCGAAGGCTGACTCAGGTTAGTGTGTCTCTCTCACTGGCTCTGGATGGACTCACTCATTCTGACCACTTTCTGTGTTTCAGAAAGGCGGGCCCAGCATGATACCTAGCACAGAACAAAGATTCCCCCAGCTGTCAGTGTGAGACATGCTTGGGCTAGCTACCCTTTCTTCAGGTGACCATCTCCACACTAATCTAACTATCAGGGGGTGGG
>CABHPP010134158.1:28354-41561 GCA_902168425.1 Peromyscus attwateri
GGGGGTGGTGGAGCCAAGAGCACCATCATAGGACATGTGGGTTGTGATGTGGTGGGCATCCTTTCTACATGTGTACATAGAGGCATAGCTTTTAAGAGCTTCTGAACACACTGGACCCAGCCATGGCATTTCAGCGATGTTAAAACAGAAATGGTTCAAAAATTTAGCTATGTAGGAGCCAGGCTTCCCAGTTCAGCAGACATCCTTGTACAATAGTTCCTCTGTGTGGTCATGTTGCAGCAGCAATACAATCTGACTCTGTTCTTTCTGGCTTAGAAGGGGCAACCAATTGCTGGCCAAAGTGATGGGGAAGTGTAAGAACTTAGAAACCGTTTATCTTCGTGGTTTCATCCCCCTAAACTCTGCTGCCCTGCAAAGTTCAATACGATCCAGGCTGAGATCATGAACCAGACGTGGGCCTGTGTCATGCAGTCCACACTTTTCCCCCATTCAAGGCCAGTTATTCATTCCTCCCAACCAAACAAAACAAACAAAAATATACAAAACCACAGACGGGGAGTGGTGTGATTAAAAAGCCTTGACCGAAGCGAGGAGGCTGTGACCATCTGTAGAAGGAGCCACTTCCTGAACAGACACACAGCATTGCCAGTTCCTTGGGGGGATGGGTCCTGCTTGGGCTTGGTGGGAACACGGGTCAGGAAGAAGTAGCTGAAACTTGAGGTTTTCTTTCTTCTTTGTTGAGAAGGCAAAACAGTTAGTAAACTGGGAGAAACAGTCTCAGATCTTTCAAAGGTGCTCATGGAGGGAAATCGGAGTTGGATGCATTCTGTACAAATTGGACATGTACAAAACCAGTTGCAATCTGGTACCTTTCTCCCACATCAGTTCCTGGGCTACCGAGGCCTTGAGAGTGGTGCTACGGCGTGGACAGACCTTTCTATGAGGGAGTTTCTGGATCAGGCTAACTGAGTTGGAAGAACCACCCAAACTGTAGGTGGCATTATTCCATGGGCTTGAGTCTAGCGAGGAAGTGAGCTCATCACCAGCACCCATCCTTCCCTTCTTCCTGTGTGTGTATACAGTGTGAGCAGCCGCCTCAGGCTCCTGCCAGGAACCTTCCCTGCCGTGATGAGCTGTACCCTAGAACACTAGGCCAAAAAAGCCCTGCCTCTGTTGAGTTTTTTCTTGTCGAGTATTCGACAAGCAATGAAAAACATAATTGCCACAGACGGAAATGAATCCTAGGCTTTTCTCTATCTCCTGCTGGTTGAGTGAACTTGGGCATGTGACTGAAGGAGTGAGCAGGAGCCTTCCTCTCTGAAACTAGGGTAGCAAGGCTTTTCTTAGGGGACTTTAGTGAGAGAGAAATAGGACAAAGTGTGATAAACTGATAGAAAGTAAGTAGGCAGCATAATTACGTTTTAAGTATCTCACACAGAGAGAAGGCACAGAGAGGATGTATATTCACAGCCCAGCTTAATTAAGAAAACATGAATTCCTCCCTACATCCCTCTCTCTGTCCCCTCCTTCTCACAGTTCAATATTGGTACATGGGTTCCCATGGATAGCTTCCCGATTTGCTAAAAATAATATATAGTGTATTGTTTGGATGTTTCAAAACATGACAACATGCTCTATACATTCTTATATAACCGCATTTTGTGCTTCAAGGCTTTGTTTGTGTTGGGCACGGTTTTGTGTTGGGCACGGTGGCACATGTCTGTGATTCCAGTACTTAGGAGATGGAGGCAGGAGGGTCAGGAGTTCAAGGTCAGGCTGGGCTAAGGGAAATCCTGTCTGGAAAAAAAACCTCCAAATCAAAACGAAACAAACTTCTCTGTGTGTGGCTTATTCTCGCTGAGCTCTGCAGCTGCCATTCATGTTACTGTGTTTTATTTTTAAAGTTTATTTTATGCATATGGTATGAGTGTTTTGCCTACACGCATGTCTATACACCACACACATGCAGTGCCTATGGAGGCCAGAAGAGGGAGTCAGAGCCTCTGGAGCTAGAGTTACAGGTGGTTGTGAGCTACCATGGGGGTGCTGGGAACCAAACCTGGGTCCTCTGCAAAAGCAACAAGTGCTTTTAACCACTGAGCATCTCTCTAGGCCCACATTTTATTTTTCTGATTTATTTGCTTATTGTTGGTGGTAAGTATACAGGTTGTTTAAAAATTTTTCCAAGATAAGTGATGTAATCACAGAATTTTTGTGTGCCTTGGTTTCCCCAATGTGTAAAATAAAATAAAAATCTCTGTGATACCCCTGTGTCCCTTACCACTATATTTTAAGAGCATTTCCTGGTTTATAAAATGCTTTTAAGTTTATTATTGCTCCCACCACAGAGGGAAACCGGACTCTTTCTGAGGTTTTCTCCCCTCAACCCTCAATTCATTTCAAAACTTTAGGCTGTGAAACCTCAAAGACTTTCTCACCAGTAACAAATATCATCCTTATTGCTGACGTACCCTTGACAAAGCCACGTATTCTGCATCCTTATCTTCCAATAGGGTTTCAGATTCCACTGCTGAAGTTTCTTGAGCCAAAGTCTTGCAAAAAATGAATTCTATTTCCAATTTTCCACCCGGAGATAACCTTGGCATTTTCTGTCCCGTCAATGTGGCTTTTGAGTGAGTTTCTCTGTAATCGAGATTTTCACGGCTGAAGAAGGAAGACTTCTTCAGAAGTGTGTACTCTCAGGCCTCTGCACATTTGCAATTCTTCCCACATCTTGTTTACATAGCAGGGACTGCACTGTTAGTCCAGATCCGGGCTCTGCATTTCCTACTTAACATTATAAAGTGGTCTTTCTCTCTGTGGATTTTTTTTTTAGTGGCCAGAATTTACCCAGAAAGGGAGTCTGTGCCTCCAAGGACAGTCATTCTCAGAACTGAGGAGAAACAACAACAATAAAACTAACCCCTTTCATCCCAAGGTTATGGGAAGAATGCCTCTTCAGTGGTTTAGTCTATTCCTGGTAACTCCTTGTTAACTGCACCAGTGAACTTTGGGCTGCTTGGTGTCTGTAAAGGTAAAAAAATGCTGGAGTTTAAAAAAATGTTCAAAATGGATCTGGAGGGATGATGGCTCAGTACTTAAGAGGTCATCTCCCAGAGGATCCAGGTTCAGTTCCCAGAGCTGCCTGTCATTCCAGCTCCAGATGATCAGACATTCTCTTCTGGCCTCCGAGGGTATTTGCACACACGTGGATCTACATACACAGCACACACACACACACACACACACACACACACACACACACACACACACTTACACACACAGACCTGTCCCTTCAGAGAAAGCATCAATAAGACAAAAACTACCCTGTTGCTCTCATCGTACTATATAGAAGAGGCAACTTGACTTTCCTCTGACCCTGTGTTATTCTCTCAGTCTCTGGCTTCTCCCAAGGCGGGTTGAGGGGGGAGGGGGGTTAAGTATTACTCACAGCAGCTTGTAGCCCAAGTTCATTTGTCCTTGGAGCTAATTATCCATTCCAGATGTTTCCCATCAGTGTAACAAGACAACCTGTAACAATCGCCCATTCTGTTTATGATGAGACTAATTAGGATGAATTAAACAGACATGAGCTTACAATACAACTAATTACAAGTAATTAAGGTACATGAGCTTTGTAGTATGCATAGAACAGCCTCCTCAGAAACCTGAATCTAGTTGCCTCAGACTCAGTGAACGTGTTCATCATAGAAACCGGAATTGAGCCAAGAAATCTGCCGTGAAAATTCTTTTTAATGATCCATCATCAGCTTTTAAAATACATCATGGAAAGTTGCTTAGTATTTTAATTCATAAAGTATGTAAGGGGATGAATTTCCCCAGGCAAGGTAGAACCAATCACGGAATCAATTAACTTTGAAGTTACAGAGTAGATTGTATTTTGGAAATGTTAAAATGCTTTTGAAGTCGGTATAAAGAATAGAAAAAGATATTCTCTACTTGACCCAAATTCATCCAAGTCCCATTTTTCCAGATCCAGAGGTGTAAAAATTTCACCTCTGTAGCCACAGAAGGGAAAGACTGACAGGCAGACAGACAGGCAGACAGACAATCCATCTCTTGGCAGGCTGGTCCCCGAGAGAGAATCATTGTCCTTGCTTGTCCTTGTCCCCAGAGCAGTCCACCTCGGGGTTGCATCATTGAGAGGTTGGTGGGGATCACAGCCACTGTTTCTTTCTTTTGTAAATTTCATATTTATTATTATTATTATTATTATTATTATTTTGCAACAAAGTCTCTCTATGTACCCCTGGCTATCCTGGAACTCGCTATGTAGACCAGGCTGGGCTTGAACTCGCAGAGGTCTGTCTACCTCTGCCTCTGGAGTGCTGGGATTAAAGCACCCAGCATACCCATCTCATTGTTGCTTTCTGATCCAGAGTGTTGGGACTGACTAAGGGGAACTAACATTGGGAGCTATTCTATCTGGGTATCCGATCTTCTGGAAATGCTAGTCAGAGGACTACGGAGATTCCTCAGTCGGTAAAGTGATTGTGGGACACGAGGAATGGAGTTTGCGCCCCAGAGGCTGTTAAAAGGCCAGGCACGGTGCTACCTGCTTGTAATGAAGCTGGCGAGGTAGAGATAAGCAGATACTCCAGGCTCAATGGCCCTCCATCCAAGCTTAGTGGGCAAATTCCAGACCAGTGAGTGAATCTATCTCAAAACAAAAAATGTGCATGGCACCTAAGGAACATCTGAGGTTGACTTCAGTACTTCAGAAGCATGCATACATGCATGCATATATGTGTACACACACGAACACACACACACATACACACACACACACACACACACACACACACACACACACACACTCACTCATCAGGTGGTTGTTGGGAGAGGCAATGAGCATGCAGATAAATGACTGTGAAGATGGAGAAGAGGAAATGGATACAGTATTGATTGTAAAATAGGATTTGGCAGCCCGTGGATGTGAGTTGTGCTGAACGCATCTCACACAGCACTTCAAAGCCCAGTGGCCTCATCTGGCATTCCGACTAGAGCGTTGGCAGCCAGTTCCTCTCGGGCTTTGTGCAGCTTTTTGCAGTCTTCACCTGACAGCACTCTTAGGCTAGGACCGTGAACTTCTCACTTCCTGCCTTGGGTTTCCATGCCTGTGAGGTTCTGTTTGCACTTGGGGAGTCCATGCCCCATGCGGCAACTCTTGGCCCATTGTGTGAGAAGCCAACGGACAATTGCTTCTTTCTCTTCCCTGGAGTTGTGTGTGTGTGTGTAGTCCCGAGGCACATGTGATGAATGTAGTTGAAGGAATTCTTGGTGGCCATCTCTGCCATCCCTTGCTTTTGATCCTGGGATCCCATTGTTAACCCAGCTACTTCAGAGTGGTGATCTGGCTCTTCTTTGGGGGTAAACCAGGCGAAGGCCTATTTTAATGTGCTCATAACAGACTATCTGAGACTGGGTCCAGCTGTGTTTTAGTACCTGGTGGAGAATGTTGGTAGGACCTCCCTTGGTTTTTTGGATTGAATGTAAAGCCCACCTCATAGGCTCACGTGTTTGAACACTTGGTCCCCAGAGGGTGGCGCTGTTATGGGAGGTGGTGGAAACTTCAGGGGGTGGGGCTTCACTGGAGGGAGCAGGTTTCTGGAGGATAGCCTATAAAGCTTTAGAGATAGGGGCTAGTTCTATGCTCCCTGACTGGTGCTGGCATCCTACTGCAGTGGACCCAGCTGCCTTTGCGGCTGCTCCTTTCCTGCCATGGTGGAAGGTGCCTCTGAGAAGTTTTTTGCCCTCTGGTATACACACACACACACACACACACACACACACACACACACACACACCTGTGTGTGTGTGAGGGCAGTGTTGGCCAAGACCAGAGGTATTGGATCCCCCGGATCTAGAGTTACAGATGGTTGCGAGCCAACTACCATGGGTGCTGGAACACAAACCCGGGTCCTTTGCAACAGTAGTACATGCTCTTAACCACTGAACCATCTCTCCAGCCTTCCTATTTCCTCCTCCTCTAGAGGTAAGAGAGGTTTATTTTGTCTTTTTAAAATTTCTTTTCAGTGCCTGGGACTGAATCTAGGGTCTTTGCTTGCTAGGCAAGAGCTTACCTCTGCGATGAGTCACCCTCAAGCGGTTTATTTTGGCTGTGGTTCTGTAACTCTAGAACATGACACCTGTACCTCTGTGGCTTCTGATGAGGGGCTCACACGGCTCTGTGTGTGTCGGGAGAGCAAAAGAGAAGGCAGATGAATTTGGAGGGAGCACTGTGTTGAAGATAAGACACTGCCTGCTTCATGAGGACCAGAACTCTCCAGAGTGAATTAGTTCCCCAAGGAGCCTATCCAGTCTTGACAGAAGGTCACAAAGCTGTCTTAAAAGGTCCCATGTCAACATGGTGACATTGGGAAATTAAGAACCAGGGTGAGCTTTGATGGGACCAGTCACAGCCAAACCACAGCAGACATGTGAGACTTGGGTGCACTGGAGGCTGGGGCAGGGGGTGTAGTCCATAAAGAGGAACAGAAAATCCTGGGTGAGAGGCCATCTGATTCATTCAGATTGAACTCTGGGTCATCGAAAACACAATTAACTGATCAGAAAGACTGGTCGCCAGAGCGGTCCTGAGATTAGAACTTGGACTTTTCAGTTCCTATTTTCAGTTTCTGAGTGTTGCAAAGATGGTTTCTCAGTTGCTTTTATTTCTCTTGGGAGATCAGACTGTATTGATGGTCTATTGGTGCATAACAAATGAGTCCACAACTTAAAAGCTGGAAATAACAAGCGTCTATGACATGAGTTTCTGAGAACTGGGAATTCAGCAGTGGTTTATGGGGGTGGATCTCACACTTGATGCCTGGGCAAGGTGGCTGTGTATGTAAGAGGAACCCAGCAACATTTTCCTACACCTCTGTGACTTACTATTCTTCTTTCAAACTTTTTTGTTCTTTTTTTGGTTTTTCGAGACAGGGTTTCTAGTTTTGGAGCCTGTCCTGGAACTTGCTCTGTAGACCAGGCTGGCCTCGAACTCACAGAGATCCGCCTGGCTCTGCCTCCCGAGTGCTGGGATTAAAGGCGTGAGCCGCCCCCGCCGCCGCCGCCGCTGCCACCACCACCACCACCCAGCTTTTGTTCTATTTTTTATCTACTTACTGTGTACATATCTGTGTGTGGGGTGGGTGGGTGCATATGTATCCCAGTGTGTTCCTGTGGAAGTCAGAGGGCAGTGTGGGGGAGTCAGGTCTCTCCTTCCACCACGTGGGTCCCGAGGGCTGCCATCACTCCTGGCAGCCAGCAAGTACCTTTTCCCACCGAGCCGTCTTGCTGGCCCTCCCTCCCTTCTCACTTTTAATCTCTGTCAGCTCTATCATTCCTTGAATTTTACAGTGTTAATAACTACATTTTGTTCTGTGGATTATACCTGATATCCATGCTTTTCATGTGGGCTAACTCTGTGATTGGGAAGCTGTAAAACACACAGGTCGTTTACATATACAGAAAATTGTCTAGTCTAGAACCAAGGTGTTATATAATAAAATAATAATAATAATAATAAAAGCATTTGAAAAGAAAACGTTGACCTGCCAGAGGGTTCGGTGGGTGCTTGCCACCATGCCTGGGGAACCTGAGTTAGATTTCCGGGCCCCACATGGTGGAAGGAGAGAATCCATCCACATACTGCACTGTGCAGGGCATGCCCACACACATACAACAAAGGTAATAAAGTAAACTAAAAAAAAAAAAAATGTCCCAAGTGCAAAGGGCTACTGGTATCTCTTTCCTTTTTCTCTCTGAAGGACAGATTGGTCAAAGCATATCATGTTTTAGTTGGTGGCTGTTGGCTCAATGACTTTCTTGTATAGTAGCTTAGTTTTTTTTTTTTTCTGGTATTGTGAACTTTCTTTTTCTGTGTTATATATAAGAAAGAGATAATGCCTTCGTTTTATCTCTGAATGCTGAATGTTCTCTCTCTCTCTCTCTCTCTCTTTCTCTCTCTCATTTTTGTTTCTCAAGACAGGTTTTCTCTGTGTAGCCCTCGCTGTCCTGGAATTCACTTAGTAGACTAGTCTGGTCTTGAACTCAGGGATCTGTGGGATGAAAGGCGTGTGCTACCACTCCCTAATAGAACATTCTGGTTCTTTCTTTTTCTTTTTTTTTTTCTCTGTGTAACAGCTTTGACTGTCTTGGAACTTGCTCTGTAGCCCAGGCTGGCCTCGAACTTAGAGATCCATTCCCGAGAGCTGGGACTAAAGGTGTGCACCTTGCCTTACAGTCTGGTTCTTTTTTTTTTTTTTTTTCTCGAGACAGGGTTTCTCTGTGTAGCTTTGCGCCTTTCCTGGAACTCACTTGGTAGCCCAGGCTGGCCTCGAACTCATAGAGATCCACCTGCCTCTGCCTCCCAAGTGCTGGGATTAAAGGCGTGTGCCACCACCGCCCGGCACGGTCTGGTTCTTGACCACGGATGTGTTGTTGAAGTGGAATTCTCTCTTAGTCTCAATGGCATCTTTTACAGCACGTGATCTGTTTCAGTCTGGAATAGTTTATTCTTTAGCTGCTTGGACAGAATCTCCTCAGTCCTTTGGGGCTTGGGTCATTTCTCCTCACTTTTGATCCCCTTTGTAGAGTTTTATTGTTTTAATCTGTCACAGGACAGTTTGCAATCGGACTCCCAGGAGTTCAAACTTCCAAGTTCTTGCCTGGCTGACTGCATCTATTTTGAATCCATATTTGATGGATAGTTGTTGCTTAGAAAGGGATTTTAAGTTCAAAACATTTTCCTTAGAATTACAAAAAGATCAAAACCAAAAAACCTACAAGGGGCTGGAGAGATGACCTAGCAGCTAAGAGGACTGGCTGCTTTTCCAGAGGATCCTGGTTCGAATCTGAGCACACCCGGGGCAACTCACTGCAGCCATCTCTAGCTCCAGTCCTGGGGGTTCTCACACCCTCTTTTGGCCTCCACAGGCACTACACGGGTGTGGTGTACAGACATACATGAAGGCAAAACACCCAGACACATAAAATAAAAATAAATACATCTTAAGTAATTTAACAACCCCACAAAATATTTTTTTAACTTGTCTTCTAACATCTAATAATGCTATAGGAAGTCTGATACTGATGAGATATTTGTTTTTGGAAGGTATTCCTTTCATGGAAGCCTGCATAATTCCTCTGAAGTCTGTTTTTTTTTTTTTTTTAATTTCTGGAGGGCGAGTTATTTATTTAAGTATGTATGTAGAGATAGGATCTTCCTATGTAACCCCAGAATATCCTTGAACTTATTATGTAGCCCAGGCTGGCCTCCAATTTTACCATCTTCCTGCCTCAGCCTTGCCAGTGTGGGGATACAGATGTGTGGCTCTGTGCCCATCCCTTTCTTTCCCGGTCTTGTCCTGCAGATGTGGTCTTGATGGATGTATGCACAGATCCTCCAAGTGTCTTGTCTTTGCTCTTAGGGCTTTTGTTTTTGAATTTTCATTCTACATCTGGGGAAATAATCTTGGCTATGTCTTTTACATCAAATGTATCATTTTTATTAAATTTTAAATTATACTTTTTTTTTTTAACTATGTGTAGGGGGGCATGTATGTCAAGGTGTGAAGTGTGCAGGTCAGAATTCGACTTGCACGAATGAGTCAGTTCTCTCTTTCCATCAGGTGGGTCCGGAGGCTTGAACTCAGACTTTCCGGCTTGGCTGCAAGCGCCTTTACCCATGAATCCACTCGATGGCCTCTCAAGTGCATCATGTTTTTCAAGACTTTAATTTTTAAAATTTATGTGTCTGTATGTCTGTATGCATGCATGCCCCATGTGTGGATGCTGACAGAGGGCATCGGATCACCTGGTGCTGGAGTTACAGGTGATTGTGGGCCACTTGCCTGATGTGGGTGCTGGGAACTGAACTCAGGTCCTCTGTAAGAGCAGTCAGTGCTCTTAACCACTTCTCCAGTCTTTCAAGTTTTTTTTTTTTTTTAAAGTATTTTTGACACAGAGTTTCTCTGTGTATCACTGTCTGTCTTGGAACTGGCTAACCTTGAACTCAGAGATTCACCTACCTCTGCCTCCTGAGTGTTGGCATTAAAGGTATGCCTCACCAACACCCGGCTTTAAGTATATTCTTAAAAGAACAGATTGACTTTAATTTCTGCATTGGGATTCTGTTCTCTGGCCACTCCTTTTTCAGAGAGCCTGTGTGTGTGTGTGTGTGTGTGTGTGTGTGTGTGTGTCTGTGTGTGTGTGTGTGTGGAGAGAGAGAGAGAGAGAGAGAGAGAGAGAGAGAGAGAGAGAGAGAGAGAGAGAGAGAGAGAACACAACACCGGCACCTGTTTTCCCTGTTCTCCGTGGTACCCATGAGCACTAGAACAAAGCCTTCTCTTCCTCAGTCCTTCTGTGTCTGTTAGAGTTTGTTATTGGCTCATTTTGATCTCTCATTTCCATGTTTTTGTCTTTGTTCCGTTTCCAGCTCCAGCATACACAGAGCCTGCACCCAGACAGCAGCTTTTCAGCTCTCCGGCAGGGCAGTGGTGATGGAACCGGCTCTCTGCATCCTCCAGGGAAGGAGTGGCCGAGAGGCACTGCCCTGAACTCTGAACTTCCTAGAGAAGACCTATGACCATCTGTACAATGGGGATATGTTAGTCGAGGTTCCTTTTTAGGGGTTGGGGGCGGTCTATGTCCATGATGGGCAAAACCTTTAGTTTCCATTTCATGATGAACAACAACAATTTAACTGGGCATTTGTCTATATGCCATAGATATGACCTGCCCTTTTCTCTTTCCCTCAAACAACTCAGAAAGGTAGTTAACTACTATTCCACTTTATATAGGGAAGATCATCAACAAGTTAGGATAATTCTTCTAAAGTCAGCCAGTCAGGAAATTTGAGATACTATCTGAACCTAGCATTTAATGGGGGGTGGTTTCTAAGCCATTCTGAAGGGCTTTTCTCTGTGGCTTGACAATAGACAAATAACTACGCAATACTTCAAAGAGCATCAGTTCTTAAAAACTGTTTTCTCCACTATGCAAAAGGAGTGTTTTCAAAAGCAACATTTGGTATGCTCTGTGCATCATCCCTCACGTCCAATACTATTTTAAGAGACCAAGACCTGTTGTTTATTGGGAGAAAAGCTGGTGCAGAATCTTGAAGGACTCTGTTGAAAACAGGGTTTTGTGACTTGCAGAGCGAGGAAGAAGTCTTTTCTTTTTTAAAAAATGAGATTGAAGTTTGACTATCTCAAGGGAGAGAAATCTATACTTGATTAATGGAGTGAAACATTACGTTTCACTTACTGTAAAACTGAAACGATTTGGGTAGCAAAAGATGTTTTTTAAGTTCTGCAAGAGTGGGAGTGGGGGTGTAACCCAGTAGAGTGCTTACAGAGCATTGGAAAAGCCCTGGGTTCCATCCCCAGCACCCCATAACCATGTGTGGTGACGCCCATGGTCCGAACACTTGAACACTTTGGAGGAAAAGTCAGGAGGATTAGAAATTTAATGTCCTTCTTGGAAGCTATCCCACAGTACATGAGACCTTGCCTCAACAAGAAAAAAGTAAACATGCATATGAGTTAATTATTTACGGCAACGTGGGGGTGGGGTAGGGGGCAGAGGCCAAAGAGTTCTAGGAATCATGAAACTCGGATCAGGTGTATGGGAAAAAAAAATGAGGAACATGCTTATTATAGCTGGTATTTTAGACAGACACCCAGCATTACATGAAAAGCAAAACAAAACAAACAAACAAATAAAAAAAGGAGAACTGGGGTGTAGAAATAAGGGGATGAATTAGACAGATTGTCTTGTATTCTACACATAGCCGCAGGCTATAGACATTTCTTTTGAGCATTTGAAGTCTGTGCTCTTGCACATAAGCTTTACCAGAATATTTGATGTGGAGGTTTCTTTTTGAGCATTGGAGGTTCCATGCTTTGCCCTGAATATATGACTTTGCTCCTCATTTTTTCTATGTTCCCTGATCCATTCCTTCTATAAACTGCCGTTTCCGAAGTGCTTGCTAAATTTGGTTTGCGCGCCCCCTACTGGTGGAACCGATTATTACTCTCAATCCCATGTGTGCATTTCAGCATTGTCCAAATCTCATGATGTTTGCTAAGCACCAAGGAAACTGTGTCTTTCATTTCATAGGCTATTGGGACAGCCAGAGGCTGAAAAAAAAAATTTCCATTAACAAGCTACTCAACTCTCGAAAAAAAATATCCCCCAAGACGGTGATTTCCTGTATATGGGTTTGCTTCATAATTGTTCATTGTGCCATGGAGGGCACATTAAAATGCACAGCCAGCAGAGCTGTATTTTTTTTTTTTTTGGTAATTAAATGCTCTGTCACCTTGAATATAAATGACCTCTCTTCCTATTTTGCTGGTTAAGGTTTCCTTGGTGCAAATTTTAGAGCAGATTATAAAACAAACATATTAAAATCTATTTTATTAATGCCAAAGACATTATCAGCCGTGCTGGGCTGTGGGGAGGAAGTGGTTTCTATTTCTGTAGTCCTTTTCTATTAACCATTTGTGTAGGACACGAGTTGGTTTGCAGACAGCAATTCCCCTCTTGCGCCTGTTCTGGCAGAAATGAAGATATTCTAAAGAGACACTTGGGGTCCTCCCTTTGGCTACCAGACTATTGAATCAAGGCACCCCCAGGAAACTGGGATAGCCCCAGGAGTCTCATGCTGGGGAAAGGGAGAAGCTGGGAGCCTGGAGCCAGCCAGAGGCCTGGGCCATGTCTTGACCAGCAATCTTAGCTTTGTATACCGCTAGCCCCTAATTTAAACAAACCTGGTTAGAACCTGTTCGCCACTGTTTGCATTTACAGCTGGGAGTGGGATTTCACTGTTCTCTTTGTGGCTCTGTGCAGTTTGAACACGAAGTTAAATGTTATCCTTAGACGTGCGTATCAGGTGCTGGGGAAACAGTTCAGTCAGGGAAGTGCTTGCCCCGCGAGCATGGTGACCCGAGTCTGACCTCCAGAAGCAATGCACCCCAAGAAACTGGTGTTTCCCTGGGAATCTCAAGATGGGTGCATGCTTGTATTCTCAGGGTTGAGGAGGTAGCGACAGCAGATCCCTGCTGAGTTCTAGGCCAGTGAGAGACCCTGTCTCAAAAAATCAGTGTGTGGCTACTGAGGGGTGACACCTGAGGTTGTCCTCTGGATTCTATATGAACATTTATACACATGTACACAAACACACACACACACACACACACACACACACACACACACACAC
>CABHPP010134159.1:0-35941 GCA_902168425.1 Peromyscus attwateri
GGGTGTGTGGAGATAATGTTCCAAATCTCCCAGGAAACCCAAAGGTTAAGACCATTGGGTCCACTCTGTTAGTCCTAACCTGTCATGTGTTGTCTAACACCATTTCTGGGGTGTAGTTACCTGGAACAGAACAAACTTGGATCCCATATTCTGTTCACCCAGGTGCATCTTGGCTTGACGGAAAAGGATGGCCAGCGACCAGAGAGCGAACAGTGTGGACACGCCGAGGAAAGTGTTGATCCACAGAGCCGTGCTCTTCTCAGAAATCTGGTGGCAGACCGGGAAGCAATCAGGAGCACAACCCCCCTTTTTGTTTCTCCTCGTCCATGTGGACAAAGGTGATACAAAAGCCCCCGAGCCTGGACTTCACCTCCCCGCCGGATTCTCTGGGCTATTCCTCTCCCGTGGCCACCCTGCCCTTGGCCCTGTGTGTTGCTGGGGCTCAGATATTAGATCTAGAACCCAAAGATAATGAGTCTGAGACTTTCCTGCCTCCTCTTGGCTTACGTCTGATGGGTCAAAGATGCCATCAGGGATGAGAAACAGCCCTACTAAGTTCAGCATTATCTTGAAGAAGGCATACTGGAAAGCGCCCACCATCATCAGCTGAAGCTTCTTCCTGAAGGAGGAAAAGAGTGAAGAACATGGACCCATAAAGCGCCCACCCTGAGGGAGCCTAGCCCCTCCCCGAGCTCCTGGACTAAGGCTGGGCTGATGTCACGACATGTCTCACGGGTGAAGGCACTGTAGAGAGGAGGTGGGGAGCACTGGGAAGCCTTGCCTCATGCTTGCCCCTGATGGTGCCCTTTGAGTACGAGCTCAAGGTATTGACTTTTCAAGTTCATTACTCAAAGTAGGCAGGGGGCAAGCAAGCACCCAGACTACAGTTTTCTCTTTGCCACTGCAGTGGGAGCTGGGCATGATAGAAAGCACCTCTAATCCCCGCGCTCGGGAGGCAGAGGCAGGAGGATCTCTGTGAGTTTAAGGTCAGCCTGGTCTACAGAGCGAGTTCCAGGACAGCCAGGGCTACACAGAGAAACCTCGTCTCAAAAACAAATAAATAAAGTAAGTGAGTAAGCAAGGCAGTGAGCTGAAGCATAAGACTTCTTCCTCTGGGGCTGGAGAGGTGGCTCAGCGGTTAAGAGCACTGACTGCTTTTCCAGATAACCCGGGTTCGATTCCTAGCACCCACACGGCAGCTCACAACTGTCTCTAACTTCAATTTCAGGGGACCTGAAACCCATGCCAAAACACGAATGCACATTGAAAAAAAATTCTTCCTGTTCTCTCTTGGGGGGGTGGCAGGTGCCCATGTGTGTGTGGGGGGGTCCTGGCTGTGGGATGTCTACCTTTATCATTGGCTTTGTCCCATACAGGCTTAATTTCAAGAGCCCTGAACCGGGGTTACAGAGCCTTATGCTCACGTGTCCCTGTGGGATACCTCTCCCCTGCCTTACCTGGTAAGTATGAGGGGTGGGCAGCAGGGGCAGCAGCAGCAGCAGGGTCCCGTGTGCACCCTCATCGGGGTGTCCTTCAGTGTCCTCAGAACTGCATCCTTCCCACCAAAGCCCTCTACCATGACCAGCATCAGCAGATAAAAGACTATGGCGTAAAACCTGGGGGAGAGAAGCGAGATTGCAAGCACGTGAGTAGAGCACCACAGTGCACCCCTTTGCTGCTCGAGAGATAGAGATGGCCGGGAGAGCTGGGGCTCGCTGAGGGAAAGGGCCAAGGGCCTGGCATTTTAGTTGTTTTTTTCAAGACAGGGTTTCTCTGTGTAGCTGTGGCTGTCCTGGAACTCACTCGGTACTCAGAAATCTGTCTGCCTCTGCCTCCCCCATGTTGGGATTAACGGTGTGTGTCACTGCTACCCAGCTGGGGCTGGCATTTTAGATGCATAACTCGAGGAACAAGAGAGGTGACTGGGTCCAGAGGACTGGGAAAGGGAGCATTTGGGGCCTCTGGGAACAAACAGTGACTGAAGAGTGTGCCCCCAAAAAGGCATCCCCTGAGCACAAGCGAAAGTTCAAGGGCCTGCCATCAGCACAGGTTGGCAAGAGCTAGATTTGTATCAATGGGGCTTCAAGACAAGGACTTTGGAGGCTTGGGTGTCAGAAAAGGACTGTAGAGGGATGCTCATCCCCAGTGGTGAGGGCGGGGCCAGACACTCACGACGTTATGGCCATTTCCACAAGTGTGAGGGCGCGAGGGATCCAGAGACCAAAGCAGCAGAACACAGACACCACCTGCTTGCAGAAGAGCAGGATGCAGGTTAGGGCGGGGTGAGTGAGACCAGCCCAACTTTTTGTAGCTAGGGCTCAAAGAAGCCAGACCTGTGTGTTTGAGGCACCAGTCCTTCCACTGGCTAGCTGCTGCACCTGGGTCAGTGGTAGAGCATGCATAGGGCCCTGGGCTCCGTACCCAGAACCAACCAAAGTAGAAACAAGGACTGGTGACGTGGCTCAGCATGTAAAGGTGCTTCTCACGAAAACCTGGTAACTTGAGTTCAATCCCCAGAACCCACGTTAAGAGTGGAACAAGAGAACCAACTCCAGGGGGCTGGAGAGATGGCTCAGTGGTTAAGAGCACCAACTGCTCTTCCAGAGGTCCTGAGTTCAATTCCCAGAAACCACATGGTGGCTCACAATCATCTATAATGAGCTCTGGTGCCCTCTTCTGGCCTGCAGGCATACATGCAAACAGAACACTGTTAGGATAAATAAATAAATCTAAAAAAAAAAAAAAAGAAAACCAACTCCACAAATTTGTCTTCTGACCTCTACACATGAGCTGTGGCATGCATGCTCCCCCATCATGTGCACACACACACTAGTAATAATAACAATAATAACCCATTTTTAAAGTAAAAATTGCAACTGGAAAATAACTGAATAAATTAAATCCAGGTCCTGTGCAATGGCTGCATAGATAAGTTTTAAAAGGCTTACAGCTGCTGGAGCTGTGGCTCAGTGGTAGGGTGTTCAGTACCCACAAGGGGCACAAAGAAAAAACAAGCCCACAGCAGAAGGCTGAGTATGGCCCTGTGGACACAAATGCCTGTGCATTGGAAGGTGGCCAGCTTTTACCATCAGTGCCATGCTGAAGGGAAAAGGAGTGGGCACAGCCTGGTGCCGAGTGGGTCGCTGTCTGCAGCCCTTTGCAATCGAGTACTTCACCCTGCTGGCAGCTGGCCTTGCAAACAGGTGGAGAGCAGTTCACATGGCCCATGCTGCATGGTGCTGGCGGACAGCGCTGCGCTGGAGCAAATGAGTTTAGGAGAACTGTCAGGACAGCCCACTCTGTCTCCAGTGCCTCTGAGGGGCCAGCGCCAGCATCCTCACCGTAGGTGCAGAGCTGCTCCAGATCAGGGTCCTCTTCTTGATGGGGCAAAGGGTATTCTTGTACAGATAAATAGCATCCTCGACAAAGATGGCAACTGAGCCCATGGTAAGAAAGGTCAAGATGATGGTGAGGGTGATTTCCAACGCACCCAGTTCTAAAGGAGAAGGGAAGTAGACGGCAATGAATTGAAGGGCAGATGCTCTTCTAGTAATGCCTATTGAATAAAGTGTGCGTGCGTGCGTGCGTGCGTGCGTGCGTGCGTGTGTGTGTGTGTGTGTGTGTGTTTTAAGACAGAGTCTCACTGTGTAGCCCTGGCTAGCCTGGAATTGGAACTCGATATATAGAAAAGGCTAGACTTGAGCTCACAGAGATTCTTCCGCCCCTGGCTCTCAAATGTTTGGGATTAAAGGTGTGTTCCATCATGTCTGACCCTACAAAGGGTCTTTAACTCTTTCTCACAATTGAAAACATCTTTCTGAGCCATCCCATCAGTCCTGTGCATTTTTTGAGCAGGGTTTCTCACTGAACCTGGGACTCACCAATTTGACTGGACTTGCTAGGCAGCGAGCTCTAGGGACCCATCCATCTCTGCCTCCCTAGTGCTGGGTATACATATGTACCTCACCATGCTTTTCATGTGGGTGCTGGGGATCTGAACGCAGGCCTTTAATGCTTATGTGGCAAGTGACTGACCCATTGACCTATCCCCCTTAACCCCTGAAATTTTTTAAATTTTCCATTTAAAGGGTGATAGAGCTGTGCATATTCTGACCATGGCATATAGTGTGCATGATGATGTGTTCACACAAGCACACCAAAGCTCATACCCTGTCATCTCCCTTCTTGGAAATCTCCCAGAAGCCCATTCCCAGCTTCCCCCTGGCCTCTGGACTGGGATCTCCACAGCCTGCATTCTCCAGACTCAAGGGAGTTTTTCTAAATGAAGTGAGACACACATTGTCTTTCACAGCCGAAAGGCAGAGGGAGCCTACAGAGGGAGGCGGTAACAGGAGGGACATCTAGGGTTCCACCGTCCACTAAGGTGACTATAGTTCCCAAAAACTAGTTCACATTTTATGAAAGACTAGAAATAGGAGCTTGGAGGTTCCAAATGGAAAGACATGGAGCTGGAGAAGTTAGCCACCCTGGTTTGATCAGTGTACTTTGTATATGCATATTGAAATACCGCACCATACTCCATCCATGTGTATAATTGTTCCACACTAACTAAAAACCCTGTCATCTCAGCTCTTCTCTGTGTTTCGGGCTGAAGATTCACGGCCACACTCCCATCCTTCCAGCAGCCACGCTGAGCTGTTTCTGCCCCCGAGGACTTTCTCTGGCTTCTGCTTGGCTAGCTCCTGGGCCTGTGTTCTCTGTTCTAGTGTTGAGACTTGAGCCCCCATGCCCGGGCAGCCTGCATGATGAGGCCTGCCCAGCTCAGTGAGATTCTTTACATCTTTCTATACTTTCATGTTACCTCCAAGGCAAGGGCTGTGTCAGGCTGTTCTCTGTTCTGTTGCCAAGTAACAGTAACAGTAACTGCTTTCTAAGTATGCTTGCTATTCAACTTGACACAAACTGGAGTCATCAGAGAGGAGGGATCTCAATTGAGAAAATGCCTCCATAAGACTGGACTGTGGTCAACCCTTTAGGGCATTTTCTTAATTAGTGATTGATGGTGGAGGGACCCAGCCCATTGGAGTGGCGCCACCCCTGGACTGGTGGGCCTGGCTTCTGTAAGAATGCAGGCTGAGCAGGGTAGTGGTGGTGCACGCCCTTAATCCCAGTACTCAGGAGGTAGAGGCAGGTGGATCTCTGTGAGTACAAGACCGGCCTAGTCTACAGAGAGAGTTCTAGAACAGCCAGGACTACACAGCAAGACCCTGTCTCAAGAGACTAATAATAAATAAATAAGCACAATAAAATAAATATATGCAATGAATAGTTTATGCAAATGGCATCTTACAAACTCTAAATACTTTTTTTTTTTTTTTTTTTTTGGTTTTTCAAGACAGAATTTCTCTGTGTAGCCTTGTGCCTTTCCTGGAACTCACTCTGTAGCCCAGGGTGGCTTTGAACTCACAGAGATCCGCCTGCCTCTCTCTAAATGCCTTTTGCCCAACCTTACTTCTGTAACTTTTACTGCTGTCATCATGAGAAGCTGATGTTGCAGTTAGCATCCTTGGGTGTGTCTCCTAGATAGACAGGAGACTTTCTCTGGCATATGCCTAGAATTTGGACTGCTGGGCTGGAGGAGAGGGGAAGTTTAGGCTTCATGGGTACTATATGCTATTCACAGGTATTATGTATTATACCAGCTGTGGCTGCCACTTCATCACCTTTTGTTGTTGTTGTTGTTTTTAAACATGGGTCCTGGGTATCAAACTCCAGTCTTCAGGTTTTCACAGCAAGAACTTTTACCCACTGAGCCATCTCACTGGCCCTTTCTTGGATTTTGAAAAATTATTTGCTGTTTCTAATCATAAAGACAATTTCTACTTTTTTAATTAAAAAAAGTTTTCATTTTATGTTTATGTCCTTAATCTGCCTGAGTTAAAGTTAATTTCCTGTGTATTGATTTCCTTGGGCATAGGCAGCTGTTCTGCACATCTTCCTAGGAGCCTGACGTACAGCATCATTTTGTATGGATCCCATGTCTCACAGCATCCTTCTGTCTGGACCCCCAAGTCCCACAGCATCCTTCTGTGTGGATCCCATGTCTCACAGCATCCTTCTGTGTGGACCCCCGTGTCCCATAGCATCCTTCTGTGTGGACCCCATGTCTCACAGCATCCTTTTGTGTGGATCCCATGTCTCACAGCATCCTTCTGTGTGGATCCCTCATGGAGGCCTGGCTCTGCCTCTGGACCTGACGCTTTGCTGTTTTTCTCCTCCAGACCCTTTGCCATTCTGACCTCATTGCTTCAACAGCCACAAGCCTAACACAGCCTTCATTGCTGGCAAGGCAGCCTCCCTTTTTGCCCCTTCCCCAAACCATCCTGGCTTTTCTAGATAAAACGTTTAGGTCAGCTTAATTTAAAACAAAATTAAAGGTTATAACAGAATCGTATTACAAACTCTAAAAAACCTGGTCATTAAAAGCTGTAAGAGTTCTAGAATAGCCCTTTTAACCACTTAAGAAACAAAGAAGCTGGACGGAGTTTCCCCACATCCCCCTTCTTCCTCTCCGAGTCTCGTGTGGGTCATCGTCACTGATCAGGATCACTCTCCTGTCTAAATATTTACCAGGGCTCCTGCTTTGTGCCAGCTGTATTTTCCATTTCCTTCCTTCCTGCTGCCCAGGTTCAGCCTCTGTTCTTGCCTGCTCGAGAGGGTCAACAACCGCTTGGTTTTATCCCTGCTTCTCCCAAGGCTCTTCCCCCAGTCATTCTGATTACTGATTAAAGGTCCTGAAGCACTCCATCCAGCCCCTCCCAGCCCTCACCTGTGGCTCCATCTTGAGGATAAAGTACAACCTTCAGGATTAACCCTATTCAGGCCCCACTTCACCTGCCCAGCCCTCTCATCGCCCCAAGCTCCTCCACTAGTAACCAACCTTGCCAGATGTGCGTAGCTTCCCAGTGTGGGGAACCCACTGGCCCATTCTGTCACCATCCCCACTCTGCACTCCCCAATTCCTCCTGCTCCAGCCTCACCAGGCAGCCTACTTGACTATGAGACCCAGAGAGTCAACCTGTTTCCAAATCCTTGTTTCCAAAACTTGTTTCTAAATCCTCTACCTGCTCACGTGGTAGCCAGGAGGTATGAGAATTAGTGTGTCATGTGAGGCAATGTTTCAGAGGCTGAATAATACTGACACTTTGATTCCTGTGGAGGGTTGTACTGTGGGGGGCTGTACTGTGGGGTCTGTACTGTGGGGTCTGTACTGTGGGGTCTGTACTGTGGGGTCTGTACTGTGGGGTCTGTACTGTGGGGTCTGTACTGTGGGGACTGTACTGTGTGGTCTATACTGTGGGGACTGTACTATGGAGGGACTGTACTGTGTGGTCTATACTGTGGGGCCTGTACTGTGGGGTCTGTACTGTGGGGTCTGTACTGTGGGGTCTGTACTGTGGGGACTGTACTGTGGGGACTGTACTGTGGAGGGACTGTACTGTGGGGTCTGTCCTGTGGGGGGCTGAACTGTGGAGGGACTGTACTGTGGAGGGTTGTAATGTACCTTGCAGGTGGTCTAGTGGCCTCTTTAAAACCTGCCCATTAGATGCTAAGGACAGGCAACCTCCAGCGTGGCCACTCAAACTGTCTTCAGACACGCCAAATACCTCCTGGGCTGAGGATCTCTGGTGTAAGGTTTTTGTCCCACCAGCTCCACCCTCTAAATATGAGGTGCTTGAAGCTAGATGCAGCAGCCACCTGCTGGCGCTAACCACAGAATGCACCAGGCACCTCTGGACACCTACAGTTGCTAATACTCTGGCTCAGAGCATCTGAAACAGAGCTATCCTTAGCCCGAGGACCTGGCTCCATCAGCTTCCCACTGCACAGGACAGCATCCCCTTGCGTAGGAGGCGTCTATTTTGGAAGAAGCCACCGGGAGCCCCACATTTCCGAAATGGTTAATTATGGTGTAGGAGACGAGATAAAACCGGCTTGATCATTTCCCTCCTAGAAGCCCACAGGCCACTTTGTTCTCAGTAGTTTGGAGGCAGAAGAGGAGAGCTCAGCTCCATCCGATGCCTAACACTTTCAAAAGCAGTTCGACACTGGGCGGACAAGTTCGCAGGCTCATGCAAGTCAAGCCCACTCCTCACAGCAGCCTCCCCTCTGCAGAGCTGAGAGCTCTCGTAGGGAGTATGTGAACACTCCAGGGTAATTGTGGGGCTTGGGTTATATGGGTACCACCTTGAACGCTGGAAACACAAATGAATGTCCCAGATCCTAGCGTCCTAGTTTGAATGTGTCTTGAGGCTGGGGTGGGTGGAGGCCCAGGCTCAGGTTTGTCTCCTGGGCTAAATTTTCATGTCTCTAGGAAGCTCACTGATTCCTTGGGAGAACTGACCTTCTCCAGGGCCTTAGCCATTATGAACATAGGGACAGCCATCCTCTCATGCTGGCCAGATGTGAACCAGCTCTCTTCAGATCCCCCAGTTGTCCTGACTTCCCTCTGGGGTACACATGTCCTGCTTTCAACTCCTCCGGGGGCCCCTGACTCACCTCTCAGGAGCTGGGCTGCAGTGGGTGGGTAAGAGAAGCAGGCCGAGGAGATGCTGTAATTGGTTTGCAGGAGCTCCAGAAGATCTGCTGTGTACCTGGAGAGACACAGGATTGCTCAGAACCAGGCAACTAGGGAAGGGGTTTGGCAGACTAGACTGTCTGATAGTCCTGAGTGCAAGGAGCTAGTCCATTTTTCCTCGAGGCCCTGGAGAACTGGCTTAGGTTAGAGTATAAAACAAGCTGCCAGGGAGGATGAGCAGGGTCCAAGAGAAAGAGTGGCCCCTTAGCCAGGCATGGTAATGCAGCCTTGTAACCCCAGCACCGGAGGGAGGCTGAGGCAGGAGGATCTTAGTTTGAGACCACAACTACATAGTGACATGATAGGACTCTATCAGAAAAGAAAGAAAGGAAGGAAGGAAGAGAGAGAGAGAGAGAGAGAGAGAGAGAGAGAGAGAGAGAGGGGGGGAGGGAGGGAGGGAGGGAGGAAGGAAGGAAGGAAGGAAGGAAGGAAGGAAGGAAGAGCGGTCCCATAGCACCAGGGACAGGCCTGCCCACTGTTGGTCAGCGGTTCTGTGCATGTCTAGGAGTGCCTTCTGCAGCCCCATCCAATCCCAGTTTCTCTGCAGCCCCGGGGACTCACAGGCACTTTGCAATCTTATCCTGTTCTGAGTGCTGGAAAGCAAAGGGGCCCTGTGAGGGAGCCAGGGAGGGACAGGCGGGAGAGATAGGGGAGGCTGCTGTTTCTTAGCAACTGGCTCCCAGCCCAAGACCTGCTGCCCTCACTTACCTGGGGTCAAGTCTTATCTGAGTCCTGCCGGGCTCCATCCTTCTGTTCTCTCGGGCAGACACTGAGGGTGAGGAGGGCAGGCAGGGCCGGCAGACGGGAGCCCTGAAGAGTGGGAAGGTTTCTGTCCAGCACTGTGGCACTAATGGCCTTGTTCGCTGGGTGAGGGCTAAGGAGAAAGTGGACAGTCTCCCCTGCTCTCTCTACCTCCGGAAGCCTCCAGTGTCAGCCTTTTATCTCAGAGTTCACCCCGGAGGAATTTGATCCTCTGTGTTGACGTTGTTCCTGGACTCCTTACTCCTCCCTACAGGATAGGCTTGGTCCCTCCCACCTCCCTCAGACCGATACTTTGATCACTCCTTGTCCCTGGACTACCTAACCCTTCCAACTTCATACTCCCTGAAGGAGCCTTCTAAGGCTCACGGGATCCAAGACAGAATGTCCCCCGTCAGGCCCAGGAGAGGGGAACAAAGTCCTTGTTTGGTCAGTAACTCCGGGTGATTCAGGCAGAAGCCTGGGCTCTGGTCCCTTGGAAATGAGAGACTCAGGACTGAGGCCTGGCTGGGTCTGGGTCCGTGGCTTGGCTCACAGTGGGGAAAGGTCAGAGGAGGCCCGTGAGCATCTGCTGCTGCTGCTGCTGCTGCTGCTGGTGCTGCTGGTGCTGCTTTTTAGACAGGGTCTTGCTATGTAGTGCTGACTAACCTGGAATTTGTTATATTGATCAGGCAGGCCTTGAACTCACTGGAACCTGCCTGCCTCTGCCTCCTGAGTGCTGGGATTAAAGGCGTTCACCACCGTCGCCGGGCTCAGGGTTTGCTTCTTAAAGGTCAGCCCATGTTGGGTTGAGAACAGGCTTAGTCACACCTGGACCCGAAGAGCAAGCCAAGCCGAGGCTGCTTTGCATCTGCCAGAGCGCACAGATTTCTGTCCACGTTAACGGGGCTTCTTTTAAAAGGCCGAATTAGGGCTGAGGAGATGGCTTGGTCTGTAAGCACGCACCCTCCGAAGAAAGGACCTGAATTTGACCCTCAGCACCCACATAAAAATGCTGGGTGTGGCAGCATGTGCTTGTAACCCTGTACCTGGGGAGGAGAATATGGGAAGACTCCCGGGGCTTGCTAGCCACCCAATCTAGCTGAATTGGTGAGCTTTGGGTTCAGTGAGAGACCCCATTTAAAAAAAATAAGATGGGGCCAGGTGGTGGCGGCACACGCCTTTAATCCCTGCGCTCAGGAGGCAGAGGCAGGCAGATATGAGTTTGAGGCCTGCCTGGTCTACAGAGTGAGTTCCAGGACAGCCAGGGCTACACAGAGAAACCCTGTCTCAAACAAACAAGATGGAGAGTGGTTGAGGGAGACAGCCCACGCTGACCTCTGCCTCCAAAGGCATGCACACTCCCATTCACACCAACTCCCACTCACACCCACACCCACACACCCTCACTCCAAGTTTTATGCTTAAGAGCTTCTTTATTGGGTTGGAGAGATGGCTCAGCAGCTAAGAGTACAGGCAGCTTTTCCAGAGGTCTTGAGTTCAATTCCCAGCAACCACATTGTAGCTCACAACCATCTATAGTGGGATCTGATGCCCTCTTCTGGCCTGCAGGTGTACATGCAGATAGAGCACTCATACATTAAAGAATACATAAACAGGGGCCTGAGAGATGGCTCAGTAGTTAAGAGCACTGACAGCTCCCAGCACCCACGTGGCAGCTCACAACTGTCTGTAACTCCAAGATCTGACACCCTCACACAGACACACATGCAGGTAAAACATCAATGCAAATAAAATTAAAAAAGAATACATAAATAAATAATATTTTTTTAAAAGAAGTATTTTGCTGGTTGGTGGTTTCTCCTTCCAAACAGATTTTAACTCCTCGAGGCTGAGCACAGTGTGCCGACCCCTTGATCCCCGGATAGAGCCTGGTGCACACTATGAGCTCCTTGGAACTTGCTTGTACCACTGACAAAATAAGAAACCAGAGTAACAGCAGCAGGTGCTTCAGGTCTGCCATGCACTGTGGGAAATGGAGACTGTTCCTCATCTAAGCCTTATCACCCTCTTATAACGCAAGCACGGTCTTTATTCCCATTTCACAGACAACGCTCGGGTCAAGGGAGGTTAAGAAACCAGGCTAGAGTGTCATGGGCATGAACAGAGGCAAAGGCATCTGGGGTGGGAGGGCTCGTCTGTGGAGACTCAGTGGGAGGTTTTCGGTAGTGAGACCAGGGCCCTTGGGAGTGTTGGGTCCTTAGCAGACATGGCAGGAGCCTTTTCCTCAAACTCTTCACCAGGTGTCTTGAGTGCCACAGTTTACCCTCCGTATAAAGCACAGTTCTCGGGGTTGGGGATTTAGCTCAGTGGTAGAGCACTTGCCTAGCAAGCACAAGGCTCTGGGTTCGGTCCTCAGCTCCGGAAAATTAAAAAAAAAAAAATTAATAAGAAAAATTAAAAAAAAAAAAGCACAGTTCTCAGGACAAGATAATATAACCCCAGGAGTAGGAGTCTCTGGGGCCGGTGACCTCCTGGGGTGGAGGGAAGGGCAGGAAAAGGGGGTAAGGGTGCACATCCGGGGGTCAATGGCCTCCGCCACACCTAACAGGCACAAGCTGACTCAAGTGACTTCCACTCGAACACGCCTCAGGTCATTCATCTGTGGCTGCTAAGAAGCCTTGAGCTTAAACTACACACAGCCTGAACTTTAGACTTCCCTGGAGGAAATATCCTCCAGACGGGGTGGGGAGGTGGGAAGGAGTAGGGGACCTGAGGCCAGGCTGGACACTGGTCAGCTCCAGGAGAGATGACCATTTCTCACTGGGCACAGGCGGAGGGAGGCACCTGATGGGTGTTCCTGTCCTACCCAAAGTCTTTTCCTACCCAAAGTCTTTTTTTGTCTCTCTCTCTTTTTTAAATTTTTTTTTAATTTTTATTTTATTTTTTTAATTAAGAAATTTTTTTATTCATTTTACATACCAAAGATCCCCCTCTTCCCTCCTCTTGCCCCTCCAGCCTCCCCCTCCCAAACCACCCCCCATTCCCTCCTACAAGAAGGTAAGGCCTCCCATGGGGAGGTACATTTAGTAGAGGCAGGTCCAAGCCCCTCCCCCTGCCTCAAGGCTGTGCGAGGTGTCCCATCATAGGTAGTGGGCTCCAAAAGGCCAGCTCATGCACCAGGGATGGATCCTGATCCTACTGCCAGGGGGCCCCTTAAGCAGATCAAGCTACACGACTGTCTCACTTATGCAGAGGGTCTAGTCCAGTCCCATGCAGGCTCCACAGCTGTTGGTTCCCACTAGTTTGGTTTGGTTGTCTCTGTAGATTTCCCCATCATGATCTTAACCCCCCTTGCTCATAGAATCCCTCTTCTCTCTCTTCGACTGGACTCCTGGGGCTTGGCCTGGTGTTTGGCTGTGGCTCTCTGCATCTGCTTCCATCAGTAACTGGAGAAAGGCTCTGTGCTGACTTCAACAGCCCACTCTCACCAATGGACAGATCTGCCAGACTGAAACTTAACAGAGAAATAAGGGACCTAACAGATGTTAGGACTCAAATGGACTTAATAGATATCTACAGAACATTCCACCCTAGCAAAAAAGAGCACCCATGGAACCTTCTTTAAAATCGACCACATACTCGGTCACAAAGCAAATCTCAACAGATACAAAAAAATTGGCATAACCTCCTGTATTTTATCGAACCGCCATGGCTTAAAACAAAATTTACAGAAAGCCTACAATCACATGGAAACTGAATAATGCTACCTAAAGTCTCTTAAGTGGCTGTTTCTTTACAGCGTGCCCATGAGATCAGATCAGGGTGCTAGCTCTGTTCTTCAAGGCCAGTCCCTCTCAGCTAGGGAGGTCCAGCTGGGCCAGTCAAGTTCTTCTCCTGGGCGTCCTGGCCTGACAGCTAGTTACTGTCGACCATACTTTTAGAACTAATAAGAACTCATCAGCCTTTGTTTATTTTTCAGTAGTTTAAATTAGCATATATTATTTATATAAAGTAATTATTTCATTGTGTTATTTCATTTTTAGCTTGGAGGCCAGCCTAAGCTACAGAATAAAATTCTATCTCTACATTAATAAACAAACAAAATGTTAACAACAACAAAAAAACTTACACATATAACTATGTCATGCGATATTTCCTTTTTTTGTGGTGGTCTGTTTAGCAGAATGCTATCAAATTAGTCAGGGTCTATGCGTCATGTAGCGTGCAGAGCTTTCTTCTCTGGTAAGGCTGAATGGAGTTTCCTCCTCTATTTTGTTTGCCCACTTGTCCATTGATGGACACTGAGTTTTAACTGCTGTGAGCAGTATTGTTCCGAGTACAGTCACACAGACATCTCCGAGACTCTGCTGAGAGTTGCTTTGCTTCATACCCTGCAATGGACTTGCTCAGGCAACCAGTAGTTCATTTCTTAGGTTTCTGAGGTCCACCACACGGTTTTCTACTGCCGCTGTCCATAATGTACTCTTGTGTACAGGATCCCTGTAGAGGACATGAGGCCCTCATACTCACAGATAAGCACTAGAGAAACCAGGAATGATAAGCACACAGGCTTGCCTCTTCGATGAAAGGGATGTGCATACCTGCTTTCTACCCAGAAGAGGGAGAGGATGTTGTTAATAACCGGGTGATCTTTGGCTACCCATAGAGCCAGGCTTCACCTGGATCCCCCAGGTTCCTGAGCACCAGAACCCATTCTTATGGAAGAGGTCCCATGTACTTTACAAAGGAGCTTATATTATGCTTATTCCAGACCCTTCCTCCCTAGACCTGTTGCAGAATATTTGATCACATCTCGACCCCCGAGACTGCATTGTCTACTGGAAAAACCTGTTTCTAGTTGTAGTGTGGCTCAGCCCTAGCTTCCAAGAGCTTTCTGCTTGACTATTGTAAACAGGGTAAGCGTAAGTAACTGTGTTGCAACTCTGGGGGAAAGGTATCCTGACTGTTTGGGAGTCATGTGACATCTTGAGCTGCTAGGACAGCTCTGGCAGCTGGAGCTGCAATGGGACAGCTCAGCCCTGGAGGGAAAGGTATCCTGACTGTTCAGGAGTCAAGCTATACCTGGTGCAATGGGGAATGGTCTCCCAGCAGAATACAGCAATCCTGTTCCTCTCCTGGAGAGCTGCTGCCACTGAGCTTTGCTCAGCCGGCACTTAAGGGGCTTCCTAGCAGAGCTCTGCTTCTTCTCTGGCTCAAGATGTTGCTTCTTTTGCTACTAAAGGTCTACTAAAACCTTGCTTTTAGCCAGCCCCTTTTCCCTACATTAAGATCAACCCAGGTAGAGGGAGCAACCATTGGCAGGAAGTAAAAATAGGATTATTAAGAAAAAACAGAGAGAGTAAGGGGGAGTCACGAGGACAGATAGAGATGCACGGGAAGTAGATGGGAGGGACATTCAGTTTGAGAAGAGTTTTTGAGATGGCATAGGAGAAAGGAGAGACTACTGGGATATTGTCTGAGGAGGAAGATCAGCTGGGTGCCTTCTCTGCCTCTCTGAGCTAGTAGACTTTCACCCCAGTATTATCGGTAAAACCAAATGATTGAAAATTTGTTAAAAACCACATAGACTGAGCATTGTCAGTCAATAGAACCCATCCCACTCCCCAAGACAGGGTTTCTCTGTGTAGCTCTGGCTGTCCTGGATCTCGCTCTGTAATCCAGGCTGGTCTCTGAACTCACAGAGATCTGCCTGCCTCTGCCTCCCAAGTGCTGGGATTGAAGGCGTGCGCCACCATGCCCAGCTGTGGTTACCTCTTTTACACATGAATATTCATTCAGTTGTTCTAGCACTGTTTATTGAAAAGACTACTCTTGGGCTGGAGACATGACTGAGTGGTTAAGAGCATTTATTCTTACAAAGGACCTGGGTTCAATTCCCAGCATCCTAATGGCAGTTCACAACCGTCTACAACTCCAGTACCATGACGAATATGATACAGACATACATGTGAAGTGAAACACTTATACATATATGGAATTTTGTTGTATGGAATTCCATATATGGAATGGGATGTTGCATGGATTGGGGCTGGGGATTGTAACAGGGCCCCAGGCCTTAGCATAACTGACCCCATGATGGAAGTACTATTCAGCCTGTAACACTCAGGATGCAGACAGCATCTCCTGCCAAAACCTTGCTTTTTAGCTTCTGTAGTTCTGCTTCTAGCTAACTGTTCTTGTTAACTGAAACATGTCAACCCAGAACATGGTTTTTGTGCTTAAAAGCTCATCCTGAGAAAGGCTCAGGGATACACCGAGATCCTGAGCACCCAGGATAGTCACCAGCCAGCTAATAAAGACTTCCTATTGACTTAAATGCACGTCTGAACAGTCTTCTCTGGTGAATACCCCACATCAGGGATGTAGTTAAGCTGGTAGAGCGCTTGCCTGGTACTCACGAAGCTCTGGGTTTCCATCCTTGGCATCCCATAAACCAGGTGTGGTGAAGCATCCTGGAGTGCCAGCATTCTCAGGTGTAAGTGGGAGAGCCAGACGTTCACAGTCAGCCTTGGTTCTAGAGGGACTTGGATGCCAGCTTGGGGTACATGAGCTCTTGTCTTGAAAGAAAAGAAAGGACAAAAGGAAGAAGGGAATCGCATTGATGCATGAACTATTGGAGGCTAGTGCTGTCCTGAGGGTACCAAGCCTTTCAATCATCAACTTAGGATTGTTATTAATTTAGGAGTCCTCTGTCTTTCTCAACGGCATTTTGTACTTTTCTGCACATAAGAATCATGCTTTCTTTTGAATTTTTATTAAGATTTTAAAAGTACAGTGAGCTGCCTGTGACATGCCCATTGGAAATGGTTATTGTGGGGCTGGAGAGGTGGCTCAGCACTTAAGAGCACTGGCTATTCTTCCAGAGGACCTGGGTTCGATTCTCAGCACCCACAGGGTGGTTCACAGCCTTCTGTAACTCAAGTTCCCTCTTCTAGCCTCGCAGGTACCAGGCATGCCCATGGCACACATATGTACATGCAAGCAAAACACCTATATACATTTTTTATTTTTTTTGTTTTGTTTTGTTTTTCGAGACAGTGTTTCTCCGTGTAGTTTTGGTTCCTGTCCTGGATCTTGCTCTATAGACCAGGCTGGCCTTGAACTCACAGAGATCTACCTGGCTCTGCCTCCTGAGTGCTGGGATTAAAGGCATGTGCCACTGCCACCCAGCTACACATTTTTTTAAAGATTTATTTATTTATTATGTATACAGTGTTCTGTCTGCATATACACCTGCAGGCCAGAAGAGGGTGCCAAGATCTCATTACAGATGGTTGTGAGCCACCATGTGGGTGCTGGGAATTGAACTCAGGACCTCTGGAAGAACAGCCAGTGCTCTTAACCTCTGAGTCATCTCTCCAGCCCCACATTTTTTTTTTTTAAAGTAAAAGTCAGGAAACAGAAAGTGTTAGGTAAGATGTGTGTGTGTGTGGGGGGGGAACACTTACACACTGGTGGGAATTTAAAATGGCCCAGCTGCCCTGGAGAGCACACTGGTAATTCCTCAATTAAACACACAATTCCCGCATGCCCCAGCATGCTACTTCCTCACACACATCCTTAAGAAAAGGTGAAGGGACTTGAATAAGTATTTGCAAACAGACATCCATGACAGCAATGTTTACAGTAGCCAAAACGGGAGCAGTCTAAACGTCTACTGTGGATAAAGAAAATGTGACATAGTGTGAATTGTTATATGGCTTTGAGAAGAAATGAAACTCAAGCCAGCCATGGTGGTAGGAGACTGAGACAGGAGGATAACTGTAAGTTTGAGGCCAGCCGGGGATACATAAGGGATTCTAGACCAGCCTAAGATGCATTATGAGAGCCTGTCTCACAAAAAGATAAAATAAAAAAAAAAAGGAGAAGAAATGGGAACAAGCCTTTGATGCTACCTAGCTGGCAACAGACATTGCTCTCAATGTAGCTGAAAGACATCGCTCTTGGTAAAAACTTGATAGGGAAGGAGAGGGGGAGGAAAAATAAAGAGGTAAAAGAAAAACTATCTTATTTAAGAAGGGCTTTCTGAGCAGGGCGTGGTGGCACATGTCTTTAATCCCAGTACTTGGGAGGGAGGCAGAAGCAGGCAAATTTCTGAGTTTAAGGCTAGCCTGGTCTACAGAGTGAGTTCTAGGATAGCCAGGGCTACACAGAGAAACCTTTTCTCAAAAAACAAACCAAACAAAACAAAAAAGGGGGGGGCAGGCGGTGCTCTGCTTGGCAGGTGTCTGGGTTAGCTTGGTAACTATCTAGAGAAACAGTATTCTGACCCAAATCGATGAGATTTTATCAAGGGCTCTCATTATCGTCTGGAAGCAGCTAGTTAATTATCACACACCGAAAGTCCCAGACGTTTCAAACCCTTATTTCCAGCTGAGCTGATTAAGTCCTGTCTTAGCTAGCTTTTGTTTGCTGATACCAAGTGACTGTGTTGCCTGGTTGATCACTTTTTGTTAAGATTTATTTTCACTTTTGTGAATGTGTCTGTGTGTGTCTATGCCACATGTGTGTGGTGCCCACAGAGGACAGACGGGGGACACTGGATCCCCTGAAGTGAGCTTACAGGCAGTAAGTGTGCCATGCCGTGGGTGCTGAGAACAGAAGCTAGGTCCTCTGGAAAAGCAGCCCCTGTGTAGTGGCTGAGGGCCTTTTAGGCCCCGCGACTACTTTTCATGTTTCTTTTAGGTACTGAAAATTAGCCACAAATGTACTTTTCACAAGATTTACAGTCCTGATTGCTGTGGGAAGATCCTTCTGTATGCTGTCAATGCTACTCCCATTGGTTAATAATAAAGCTGTTGGCCTATGGCAAGGCAGGATAAAGTTAGGCGGAACAATCAAACAAGGACTCAGAGGAAGAGGGGCAGAGTCAAGAGAGATTCGAGTGAGCCACCCAAGAAGCAAGATGCCAGAGGACTGGTAAATCCAGGGCCATGAGGCAATACATAGATCAATAGAAATGGGTTAATTTAAATGTAAGAGCTAGTTAGCAATAAGCCTGAGCTATCAGCCGAGCATTTTGTAATAAATATAAGCTTTTGTGTGTTCATTTGGGACCAAGGGGTCGGGACAGAAAACTCTGCCTGTGTTTACAGCTGATTGCCAACTATCCTGCAGATGCAGCATTATTGTTTTTCTAAATCAGTTTTCTCCACTAGTCAATGCTTTCCAAGTAGCACTTCATGGTGACCAGTTTGGGTGATAGTAATTGTGTGAGTTTGAGGAAGGACTTCAGAATGTGTGTTGTGCTCTGTGTTTGGGTTTGTTTTACACATGTAGGTGTGAGCGTTACAGCTCAGATGGAAAGGTATCCTGGCAGCTGGAAGCCAAGGAATATCACAAAGTCACACAGCACAACAAACATCACACAAGAGATTTATTGGGAGGGGAAAAACCAGAAGGGTGGCTGCCTCCGCTTGGGCGAGAAATAGCCCAGAACTGAGCATAAGGCAGGGTTTATATAGAGTTTCTTGGGGTGGGTGTGGACCTTCTCAGGGTGAAGCTTTCCAGGGTGAGGATTGGTGGGATTTCAAGTCCATAGATTGGGCTTTTTACTCTGAACGGTGGAGGCAGTATCCGGCCTTTAGGGCAGTTCGAGTGTTCTATGGGTGGAACCTGGCAGTTGGAGGTCCTCAGGGGAGTGGCCTGGCCACTCTTGTGGTCCGAGGGGCTTACATTAGGTGCCTGAAGACTCCCTTGTTTTATGGTCAATAGATCTGGAACTGTACAGATTAGATAACTAAATTCTGTCTGAAGAGTTATTTAGGTGGGGCTGGAGAGATAACTCAGTGGTTAAAAGCATTGGCTGCTCTTGCAGAAGACCTGGGTTTGGTTTCCAGCAACCACATGGCTGGTCACAACTGCCTGTAACTAGTTCCAGGGCATCTGTTGCCCTCTTCTGGTCCCCTAAGGTACCACATGTACACGATGCACTTACATGCTGGGAAAAAATGCTCTTCCCACAGAATATAAATAACAAGGGGAGGGGCTGAAGAGATGGCTCAGGGGTTAAGAATACACACTGTTCGTGCAGAGGATCTGAGTTCAGTCCTACATGGTGGCTCATGGCTACATGTAACTCCAGTTCTAGGAAAATCCTTAGCTCTTTTCTGGCTTCCACAGGTACTGGGCATGCAGGCTCTCACATATACACACATACACAAAAAATAAAAAGAAAGAAGTTTTTTTGTTTGTTTGTTTTTCCTTTTTTTTTTTTTTTTTGAGACAGATTCTTCCTATGTAGCCCTGGCTGTCCTGCAACTTGCTATGTAGACCAGGCTGGCCTTGAACTCAAGGAGATCCATCTGCCTCAGCCTCCCAAGTGCTGGGATTAAAGGTATGTGCTACCATACCTAATCAAATCTTTTAAAATATATTAATTACTTTTTAAAGTTATTTAGGTGATTCCAAAACTCTAGATTTTTTTTTTTTCCTGAACCCATTTCCTTGGCCGTTCCAAGGCCAGGCTCAAGAGTTCTTCCTCCACTAAGTTTTGCTAATACTGTGTATGCAGACACACCCCTTTCCTCCCACAGCCCCAGCTGTCCAGCGCCCCTAACCTTCCAGGGTCAGACAATGAGCAACACAGCACTTGGTAAGGTCACAGAGCAGGCACCAATTTTCTGCAGGGATTTTGTTTTCATGTTCTACATATAAAGTTTAGTCTGAGTTCCATAACTATGGACTTGTCATATCTAATTAGACGAAATTTAGTTTGTTTTTATATGCGTGTGTTCTCTCGGATGTGTGCGCATGTGCCTACATGCAAGGGTGCATACATGTTTGCTTGTGCAAGTGGAGGCCACACGTCAATATCACGTGTCTCCTAAAATTGCTCTCCACCTTATTTTTCGAAACAGGGTCTCTTACTGAACCTTGAGGTCACCAGTTCACTGAGACTGACTGACCAGTGAGCTCCAGGGATCTACCTGCCTCTGCACCCCCAGCTCTGGGGTTACAGACATGTGCCTGCATGCCTGGTTTTCACAGGGATGCCGGGATCCAAACTCACATCCTCACGTCTGTGCAGCAAGCAGCTTACTCACTGAAAGGACCCATCTCCCCAGCCTCCAGAGGAAATTTATAAAGGTCACATTTCAAGACTGAGGACAGGGCTGGAGAGATGGCTCAGAGGTTAAGAGCACTGACTGCTCTTCCAGAGGTCCTGTGTTCAATTCCCAGAAACCACATGGTGGCTCACAGCCATCTGCAATGAGATCTGGTGCCCTCTTCTGGCCTGCAGGGATACATGCTGTATACATAATAAATGTCCTGTGTTCAATTCCCAGAAACCACATGGTGGCTCACAGCCATCTGCAATGAGATCTGGTGCCCTCTTCTGGCCTGCAGGGATACATGCTGTATACATAATAAATAAATAATCTGTAAAAAAAAGAGAGAAAGACTGAGGACAGCTTGGCCATGATGACACGTGCCTTTAATCCCAGCACCCTGGAGGCAGAGCCAGGCAGATCTCTGTGAGTTTGAGGACAGCCTGGTCTACAGAGTGAGTCCAGGCCAGTCAAGATTATATAATGAGACTTTGTCTTTAAAAAAAAAGGGCAGGAGAGACGCTGTTGGTGAGGAGCACTCTCTGCTCTTCCAGGGATCTCAAGTTCCCTTCCCAGCATCCAAGTTGAGCAGCTCACGGCCTCCTATGATTCTAGTGCCAGGGACTCTACCGCTTTCTTCCGGCTTCTGAGGGCACTTGCACACGCATGGCATACACTCACACAGACACACACATACACATAAACAAAACTAAAATAAATCTTATTAGGCCTGGAGAGATGGCTCAGGGGTTAAGAGCACTTGTTGCTCTTGCAAAGGACCGAGGTTTGATTCCCAGCAACCCACATGGTGGTTCACAACCATCCTTTACTTCAGTTCCAGGAGATCTGATGCCCTCTTCTGATCTTCATGGGCACCAAGCATGTATGTGGCACACATACATATATTTGGGCAAAACACTCACACATAAAATAAAACAAATAAACCTAGCTGGGCGCTGGTGGCGAGTGCCTTTAATCCCAGCTCTCGGGAGGCAGAGCCAGGCGGATCTCTGTGAGTTTGAGGCCAGCCTGGTCTACGGAGTGAATTCCAGGACAGGCACCAAAGCTACACAGAGAAAGCCTGTCTGGAAACCACCCTCTCCCTAAAAAAAAAAAACAAAAAAACAAAAAAACAAAAAAACAAAAAAAAAATAAACCTAAAAAACTAAATTTTTTTTTAAAATTGTTTTTGAAAGGGTAAAGGACAATAGAGGAAGATACCCTGATACTGTCCTCTAGCCTCCACATATACAGACAAATGTGTGCACCCACACTTGCAAGCATACCCCTACCCCCAGAGAGAGAGAGAAAGAGAGAGAGAGAGAGAGAAGAGAGAGGGAGGAGAGAGGAGAGAGGAGAGAGGAGAGGAGAAAATACTTAAATGAATGGGTATTAAAGAATTTTATTTAGTTCATAGTTTTGTAGGCTCAAAGATTACCAGCCACACCCACCAGCCTTTGGTGAAGGTCCTCTTGACTACACTGCAGGACAAAGGACATCATGGCCAGGACAACTATGGGGGGGGTGTTGCATAGCTGTATCTTAAAACACTGCTCATGGAGGGAGGATGGGAAGGTAGTGAAATTGACAAGACCAGAGAAACTCAGAAATGTACAACAGTCACGAGGCCTCTCTGCCGTCCTGCAGGGAGCTCCAGGCATGCGGCTCTTGGGAGCTTTTCACTGATGAAGCTGTTTTTAAATCAACCACGCTCCTGTAAGTACTCAGTGATTACTGGTTCACCAAGCCAGATCTGGGTGGCATCGGTCCTTCGGTCTGTCATCAGCTCTGCCTGGGGTGAAGTAGTGTCTGGTCACATCTCCTCAGGAAGTCACATGACAGAGATTCTGGGACTGGGAGGGGTCAGTCCTATGCTTTTTATAATGACCTGCTAAATGGGGGAGGGGGGTCTCATGAAGACTTCATCAATCCCTTTGAAAGTCAGTCAGTGTCCCTGGTAACCCCTCTCTTGAGACCTCCAGCACATCAACAGCCACAGCAAGTGACCCTCTGGGGGACAAAGCCCAGCAGCTTCCAAGCCAGGGCTGGGGCGTCTTAGACTCCAGCGTGAGTGATGGGGAGGATGGCTGCTATTGAAAGTGACCCCCAAGCAGCCCCAGCCTCCATCCCTCTGCCTCTGTGACATCACAATGAGACTTTTGTGCTCCTCTCCTGGGCTGTGGCTTCTGTTGCTATGGACAATCATATTCTGGGAGTCATCAGGAGAAAGAGTAGCTAGTAGCTTATTCTTGTCCTGTGAGTGTGTGTGTGTGTGTGTGTGTGTGTGTGTGTGTGTGTGTGTGATCCCAAAATCTGTTGTCTTCCTTAAGTAATCTCACCTTACTTTTGGGGACAAGGTCTCTCGCTGAACTCTGGAGCTTGCTGTTTGGCTGAACTGCCTGGCCAGTAAGCCCCAGGATCCTCTTGTGGCTGCTAACGGCATGTACCGACACACCCTGCTTTTGCCTGGGACCTGAGGACTGAACTCAGGGGCTCATGCTTGCACAGCGCGCACTTGGCCAGTCGAACCGTCTCTTTCTAGGCGCTAGCCATGCCTTTCCTAAAAGAGGACATGGCACGTGTGAAGGAGCCACAGCAGATGCCTGTGATCCCGCGGTCATGGTTCCTCCCGAGTCTGTTCGCCGCCTTCAATGTGATGCTGCTGGTCTTTCTGAGTGGCCTTTTCTTCGGGTTCCCGTAAGTGTCCCATGTCATCTGTTAGGTTTCTTATACGGAGACAGGATGGAAAATAAAGACAGTACAGAGGCAGGGGGAGGCAGGAAGGAGTCATGGAAGGCCCAGGGAACAGCTGTCTAGTTGGAGGGCCATGTGCAGGTGCAGAGTATTGGAGTATTGGTGCATGGGGATGGGGTCGGGGGTGAATGAGGTGGTAATGCCGGTGACCTTTGGTGGGCCTCTGTGAGCCCGTTGCTTGCCCGGATACTTAGAGCTGGCTTTAAGCTCTGTGAATCCTGACCCAGCTGGTCAGGGCCTGGGGAGGAGCTCTGGGCTGCTCCAGCTCAGGACTGAAAATGGCTCTGGTCTCAGTTGTAGGTGGCTGGCTCAGAACGGAGAATGGGTCTTTCCCATGGTCACGGGCCCGCTCTTCATCCTCACCTTCTTCAGTCTCGTTTCGCTCAACTTCTCAGACCCTGGCATCTTACATCGAGGTGAGGACTCAGCCCCCTGGAAGGAGGAGGTGGCACCCCAAAGGCCGGTGCCCCACCTCCAGCCTCGGGGCCTCTATACCCCATGGCAGTACCGTTCTGGCTCTAGTATTTCATTTCCTGAGCCACCAAGGTGTGGAGTTGAGGGTGGGGGAACAGGACCCTGGAATTTTTCCAATTGCTTCTGAAGGGTGGGCTGCTTAGGCTGGAGAAGGAAGCCTGTAGGCTTGTCCAAACCATGCGGCTTTCATTCCCTTGTCCTACTACACACAAAACTCAAATGGCACTGTTTCAAAGGCAGAGTTCTTTACACCAGGCTAGCTGGAGCACGCCCCCCAACATCTCTCCCTCTCTCTGATGGTCAGTTGTAGGGCTGCCCAAGGCACAGAGTGAAGGCTACTGCCTAATCCTCTTCCATGCCAGGCTCCGTGGATGAGGACCCCATGATGGTGTACGTGGTCAGCGTGAATCAAAGGGCCTTCCGCCTGCAATGGTGCCCCAAGTGCTGCTTTCATCGTCCACCCCGGACCTACCACTGCCCCTGGTGCAACATTTGTGTGGAGGTGAGACCCCTTGCTGCCTGCCTGTTTGCTAACCTGTCACCCAGACCTGGCCAGAACCTAAAGCCTCATCATATATGACCCCGCCGTGGGCATGAGACTTTGCTGTGACTGGTGAGAGCCAAGGATGACTGCGTGCCCCCCTGTTCCTGGTCCCTCACGCAGGGCACTGCCTCTGTGCCTGCATCTGTCCAGGGAGGTTGGCACATCAGTGTGGGCACTGTCGTTTGCTCTGGCCCTGGGGAAGGGGACGGGGAAGACTGTCCCTCTCCGTCTCCTGGTGTGCTGTTGCTGGGCATTTAAACCCTTCAGTTGGCTACAGGCCTGGTCTGAGGACTTTCCCTGCCCTTTGGATGTTTGAGTTGGGTCTCCCGGTTTGTGCAAGCTTGTTTCACATACGCTGGCACACCAGCTTACAAATGTGAGGAGGGACTCTGGCTGGGCCAGGCTGGTTTTTTATTTTTAACTTTTTCATCTTCACCTAATAGATGAGAAAGTAAAGGCCCAGAGATGGTCTTTGTCCGACTAAAGCTATATACCAGGATAAGTCTCAAGACACAGAGTCTTAATTGTGTTCTAACCAGAAACGCCAGCATTAGGGACTTCGGTCACCAGGATTCTCCCTGGGGGTGAAAGCCAGTGGAGGGGGGCGGGGGAGGGGGGACGGGACAAGAGTAAGTGACCTAGAGGGCTGAGTTGTTTGAGGTGATGGAAGCTGGGCCAAAGGACGGATCCTGGAGGCCTGCTCCTCTCCTTGTCACAGGACTTTGATCACCATTGCAAATGGGTCAATAATTGTATCGGTCACCGCAACTTCCGCCTCTTTATGGTGCTGGTCCTGTCCCTCTGCCTCTACTCCGGCGCCCTGCTCATCACCTGCCTGATATTCCTGATTCGTACAAGCCATCTGCCCTTCTCCGTGGACAAGATTATGGCGTATCTACACATGTCCAAGGACTCCCCGTGAGGAGCATTGGGGGAGGGGTTGAGGCAGGTGAGAGATGAGCTCTCCGAGGCTGGAGCCAGTGATGGATGAAGCTAGCCGGAGAAGCTCAGTGTGGGCCGATGAGCGTAAGGAAACGGATGGAGTAAAACAAAAACAAAGGAGCATTAAGAACCTAGTGGGGCCACATAAGAAGGTCTAAAAGGGACAAGCAGGGCCACGGTGTGGTACTCCGGAGAGGGTGGCGGGAGTAATGGTGGAGCGGGGAAGATGAGCTGGACCGGCGTGGCTCCTTAGCTGGTCAGCGTCCTGGTGGCTGCACCCGCGGCGGGCTTCCTGATTCCGCTCGTCCTGCTGCTGCTGATCCAGGCCTTATCTGTGAGCACCGCGGAGCGCTCCTGCGAGAGCAAGGTATGTGGGGTGGAGCGTCTGGCTGTGGGCAGCATCTTGGGTCCTCTGGATCTGAGCCTCCACTGCCTTTGGCCCTGAGGGTAAGGCCTTCAGGACTTCAGCAGCGGCTCAGACCACAGCGCCACCTGCTGGAGCCCGGTGGTCGCTCTCTGTCCCGAGGCGCGGCCGTGGTCTGGGCTGCCTGCCTTTGAGGACCAGCATAGGGATAGATAAAGGCTGCATCCCCCACTTTGCCTGGACCACACCAAGAAAAGCCAGTCCTGGGCTGTGTAGTTGGGACCCAGAGAAGGAGCAAAGGGTTAGACAGGCCCGAAACGCCACTCTGTGTGCCCTAATGGGATCTTGAAGGATCGGGCGTTTCTAGCTTTGCAAAAGGACTAGGGAGCCAGAAAATAGGGGGGAAAAAATTCCCCTACCAGTATTGGGGATTGAACCCAGGACCTGGAAAATGCCAGGCAAGTGCTCTACCACTCAGCTGTATCCCAAGCCCTGCCTTTTTGAAACAGTCTCAGGAAGGCCTTGAACTTTCGATCCCCCTGGCTCAGCCTCGTTGGCAGCTGGGGTTAATGGCATCAATGTGGCTGAAAGCAGAATGTAACTAAGAGAGCGAGGAAGCTGCCCTAATTCGGGACCGTAGCACTGGCAATTGAGCAGACCCCCTCAGAGCCCGTCACATTAAAGCAGCCCGTAAAATCGAGCGTGGGAGTTAGTCTTTTTCGAGACAGGGTTTCTCTGTGTAGTTTTGGTGCCTGTCCTGGATCTCGCTCTGTAGACCAGGCTGGCCTCGAACTCACAGAGATCCGCCTGGCTCTGCCTCCCAAGTGCTGGGATTAAAGGCCTGCACCATCACCTCCCAGCCGGGAATTAGTCTTGATACAGGGGAAACCCGGGGGTCATGGTAAGGGGATCTGAAAGTAGTGTGTCATTACTCTAGAAGATTCTTTCAAGGCCTTTTGTAGTCGATTTGTCGTCCTGATATACATCCTGGACGATGGTTGATTTGTTTTCCCCCCATAGAGGTTTTTGTTGTTGTTGTTGTTTTATCTTTGAGAAGCCCACATAAATGAAATCATTGTCTTTCGAGTCTGCCTTGGCTTGCTTAGCACAACACACTTGAGACTCACGCATGCTGTTCTCCTCAGTTTATTCCTCTTTATCGTAGTGTAGCATCGCATTGCATTGTATGGATGCTCTACCGACTTGCGTTCACCAACTGAAGGATTTTTACATCCTTTCTAGTTTGGAGCAATTATAAAGTGAACTCAGTCTGAACACTGGTATCCAGAACCTAAGCTTTCTTGGTGTGTAAATCCTGGGTCATGAGGTAGCTGTGTGTTTAATTTTATGGTAAATTACCAGATTGCCTTCCAAAACACCATTTTGCATTCGTACAAGGACAGATGAGAATTCCTGTTGCTCTGCCTCCTTGCCAACACTTGACACTGTCAGAGGCTTGTTTAGTTTTTTTGTTTTAGCCCATCAACCAAATGTGTGACGGTATCCCATAGCTTTGATTTGTATTCTCCTCAAGAGAGTGATGCTGAGCAGTGTGTACCTTTGATGTAACGTATGCTCCAATATTTTGCCCATTTAAAAATTGGATTATTTTCCTTTTGTGTCTTATGAGTTCTTTATGTATTCTGGGTTCAGATATGTGTTTTAAAAATATTTTCTTGAAATCTATAGCTCATTATTTCATTTTCTTTTCGGGTTCCAAATAGCAGAAGTTTTTCACTGTGAAGTATTTGTGTGCATATGTGCATATGCATGGTGTGTATATGTGTGCATGTGTGTGCATGTATGCATCCCAAAATGGATCCTGTGCATTTGATGTCACCATTAAGAAATCTTTGCCTAATCCAAGGTGACAACATTTCAATCATGTGGTTTTTTTTTTTTTTAATGGAAGTTTTGCAGGTTTAGATTCTACCTTTAGATCTGTTCTACCTTTAGATTCCTTGGAGAGAAATTTGAGAAATCAGCTTGTCACTTTCTACAAATCTTCTGGGGTTTTCATCAGAATTCTGTCAACCTATCAAGCAGCCTGGGGCTAGCTGTCGCTTTCAGGAATCTGCACTTGGGGATCCACGAATACGCTTCACCTTAGGTTTATTTAGGCCCCCCCCCATCTATCTTTCATCATTACTTTGTAGTATGTGGATTCTGTACCCATTTCGTTAGATACTAACTTGACATCTGTTTTAGGAAGGCAGGTGGACAGCGTTATTGGGTTATTGGGGGGAACTACAGACAAACTGAAAGACAGACAGAGAATCCCCCTGCCTCCCATCTACTCACCACTCAGTCATCTTACCACATCCACTTCGGCTCCCCTCCCACCTTCGACTCCTTATTGGCCCTGTAGCCGAGGTGGTGCCTCTCCCCATCATTTCAGTCTCTGCCAGGCAGTAGTCTTTCCTCTAATGTACCGTGCGTGGTTCTAGCCCCCAGTCAGCCACAGCTCATTGCTTCCCTCTGCTCCAAATCAAGCCTTCCTAGTCCAGGATCTCCAACCTCGAGGGACTTTAAGTGCGGTCTGCAGTTTGGGCTTGGCCAGACGGGGCTCTTCTCTCTTTCTGGCAGTATCCAGTTCACATTGATCTCGTACCCCAGCTTTCATTCTTGCTAAACCTCTGTTCCCAAGCTGAAGCTTCTTTTGGATCCCTTGCTTGGTGGCTGATAACAAGGACTCTATGGATGGACCACATCAGATCACAACTCAATGTACCTGAAGGGAGACCAGGGGAATGTAACTTGGCCACTGGGGTGCTCAGTTTCTCACTATAGAAAGGAAAAGTGTGGTTTAATTTGTGTAAGACCCTTAGAGTAGTTGTTCATAAAAAACAGGGTTTCTCTTTGTAGCTTTGCGCCTTTCCTGGAACTCAACTCTGTAGCCCAGGCTGGCCTCGATCTCACAGAGATCCGCCTGCCTCTGCCTCCCGAGTGCTGGGATTAAAGGTGTGCGCCACCACTGACCGGCTTGTTGCTAGCCAGTTTTTCTTTTTTTTTTTTTTTTCTTTTTCTTTTTTTCCTGAGCTGAGGACTGAACCCAGGGCCTTGCGCTTGCTAGGCAAGTGCTCTACCACTGAGCTAAATCCCCAACCCCAACTAGCCAGTTTTTCTTAACTTAACCTGTCTAGCTTTTGCCTTTGGGCTTTTACCTTTATTTCTGTATACCTTTCTTTATTTGTTACTCCATGGCTTGCTGTGTAGCTGGGTGGGTGGCCCCTGATGTCCTCCTCCATCTCTGGCTGCTTCTTTTTCTCCTCCCAGATTTCTCCTTCTATATATTCTCTCTTTTTTTTTTTTTTTTTTTTCCCGAGACAGGGTTTTTCTGTGGTGTTTTGGTGCCTGTCCTGGATCTCGCTTTGTAGCCCAGGTTGGCCTCGAACTCACAGAGATCCACCTGCCTCTGCCTCCCAAGTGCCGGGATTAAAGGCGTGCGCCACCACCGCCCAGCGCATTTTCTATGTCATACAAATCAACATTTTTCTATACTTCCTATGCATCTAACTGATTGTTTTCCATGTATCAAATCCTTCTGAACATTCTGTCAGAATCCCCAGTGGGCTACCTGTTTCTTTTGATTGCCTCAGCCACACTGAAGGAGCTGGACCTTTCCATAGCATGATGGTTCGTGTAGCTTTTGGGCCATGGCGTCCTGAATGGAGTCCTGGTTTCTTCTGGAGTACTGAAGATTCAAATCTTGATAACAGGAGCATGGGGCATGGGGCAGTTGGGAGCAGGCAGGACTGTGGCTGGGCCACTTTTCCTTGTGCCCAAGACTCTCTAAGCTGGGATAAGGCTTAGCCTGCAGGAGGTGGGGTCTCGGGATGAGTGGGAAGGGGCATGGAGACCCTAGTTAAGAGTGTCCAGGGGACACTGGGCATGGCGGTGCACCCCTTTAACCACGGCATAGAGGATCACTGCAAGTTTGAGGCTGGCCTGGGCAACAAAAGTGAGTTCTAGGCCAGGCGGTGATGGCATGCACCTTTAATCTCAGCACTCGGGAGGCAGAACCAGGTGGATCTCTGTGACTTCGAGGCCAGCCTGGGTTACAGAATGAGTTCCAGGAAAGGCACAAAGTGACACAGAGAAACCCTGTCTCAAAAAACCAAAAAAAAAAAAAAAAGAAAGAAAGAAAGAAAAAGAAAGAAAGAAGTGAGTTCTAAGCCATGCTGGGCTTCAGAGTGAGACTCTCAGACAGACAAGCAAACAAACAAACCAAAAAGAAAGTGGCCAGAGGAGGACTTGATCGTTGAGCTTGACCTTTGCCATATCACCACATTTGGGCCGGGCTTTCCTAGGCCATGTGAGGCTGGCTGGGAAAATCTGATCCAAACCACTGCTGACCTTCCAGATGGTGAAATTCAATGAAGACAAATATCTAGAAGGCGAGGATGAGTGGTGGGAAGGCCAAGAAACAGGGGTTGGATGGTGGGACTGTCTGTGGAGGGGCTGAGTGGTTACGGGAGGGTCTGAGCACCTGTCTGGAAGGTCAGAGGAGGGTATGCGTGGCCACAGAGAGCAAGGTTGCTACAAAGGGGCGTACAGGTGATGGGGGGGGGTCCTGAGAAGGCAAGAGAGGAGAGCAGTGGTGGGAACAGTGTCAACATCAGCCGCGGCGGAGCTGCTCAGAATTGGGGTGCTTTTCCGGTGAGTCCAGCTCACTCTCCGGCTTCCCTGCCCTCCTTTGCAATCCGGTGGCAGCTGGAGCTGAGCTGACTGGCTGAGGGCAGGGAGCTGCCGTGAGGGACTGGCTGGTTCTGACATTTTCTCATCCCCATACCCTTCCAGTGCAGGAACCATCAAGAATACAACCCTTTCGACCAGGGCTTTGCCAGGAACTGGTATCTAACAATGTGTGCGCCACTGAGTCCCAAGTGAGTTGGGAAAAGAGACATCTGAATAGTGGACCCCAGGGCTGGTGGATGAAGTGGTCCCTCACTCCTGCTCTCAGATCTTGCACGGTTCAGGCCTTTCCTTTGGGGTCCCCCCTCCCCGCGGGGGACCATGGGTCCTTCTGTGAGTTCTTGTGGGTTGAGGGGATGAGGGAGCTGCAGCTAGAAAAGGCTATCCTAGCTCCGGGCAGGGCTGGCCTCTGGGATATGTCCCCAAACTGAGAGGGAGGATGGGGTCCTGGCTAAGAAGGGCACTGACCCCTTACATCTGGCTTGTTTCTTTAGGTACATGTCTGAAGTCGTCTGTCTGCAAAGACGGGTGGGCACGGAATGGATCTATGAGAAGACACAGCTCTCACCACTGTGTCCTCCTGAACACTGTTCCCCAGGCCCCCCTGGCCCCTCTGATCCCCCTGATCCCCTTGGAGCCCCTGATGCCCCTGGACCCCAGCCCCAACCTCCTCCGAACACAGCAAAGAAGGGGCCTCGAGGAAGTGGTGAAGCCTTCATTGTTCTCAAGGAGGTGAGAAGGCGGGGGCTCCTGTGGGAAAGTCCCCAGGAGGTGGGGCTGGCCCTAAAGCTGGGGTACTCAGAGCTTGGTGGAGACATGTTAAACCTGGAGGGACCTTGAATGAGGGTGTCACAGGCCTCCAGAACACTCTCATATGCCCCCCAGAAACAGAGAAAAGACGGCATCCCAACTTACTTTGGACCTGGGCCAGTCACTAGTTCTGGACCAGTGTCCTTGACCTGTTCATGAGGACAGAGATTAGCCTACAGTTTATACTGTTTTGAAGACTATTCCTTTATGTAGATAAAATTTTCCACACGGCCCAATTTCATTGAAATATATGGAAGTGGAACGTAAGGAGTGCGATGGGGGCGGGCACCACAGATTCCCTCCCAACCCGTTGCCTTTGAGGAGCTAGTCTCCCCTTGGCTCCGTCAATGGGGAGGTGGGGGGGGGGTGGAGCACCGGGGTTGGCTGGGAGCTGGAGCTGGGGAGGCTGGAGGAAGCCTGCATGTTCCCACTCCGTGTTTAGATTGATGCCAGCCCACGGCTGTCCTTGCTGTCGGAGGCGCCTAGACGAGGCTCGCCCCGACGCACACTGAGCCTGGATCACCTGAACCTATACCTCCCCATCTGAATCCTCGTGGTCCACTTGGGCCAAGCCCCTGTCGTTTCAATGGTGGGAGTACTGACATCTGCCAATCCTCATTAAATGTTAATTGTTGGTTTCTGATGAGGGTGTCAGGCATGTTCAAGGGGCTTGGGGACAACGACCTCCAGGGATGAGTGAGCCAGGATCCCTGGAGACCCAAGCACCGAGTTTATCATTGCCTGGGTCCGTGACCTTGGGCAGGACACTACAGTTTCTCTCATTCTTACGATGGACCGACAGTATTAACTTCAGTCTTCCTGATGAGAGCTGGCGATGGTGTGAGAAAACCGCCAGTCATGTCTCCACTGGGGAAGGACGCGGCCTCCGCCCTGCAGTACCTGTATCTGGCTGCAGAGGGCGCCCACTGCTCGGGAACTCACAAGCCTCGCTGGGCCCTTTGCCCTGCAGTACTGGACCTTGTGTGTTGGAAGGCCGTCAGACTAGGTGTGGGTACCCTTCCAGCGGCCACTCTTAAGAGATATGGAGGAGTGGGGTGTGCTCACTCTTAAAGCTGAGCCTGCGTCTTCCTGCAACCGCGTCTCATTTTTGATGTACAACCCCCCACCCCCATACTCTACCTGTCTCTGGTGTGATCCAAGGTCTAGGGAGTCTTCTGGTCCCTGGGGGTGCTTGGTGAAACACATTTAAACTCTGGCTTTACCGGTGACCACGGTGCGGCCTTGTGTAGTACAGACCAGCTCTCTAGCTCTTTAGACAATGAAGTCTAGCTTCACTTCTCTCTCTCTCTCTCTCTCTCTCTCTCTCTCTCTCTCTCTCTCACACACACACACACACACACACACACACTCATCCTCCAGCTCCCCCATCCTTCCTCACCTGTCCTTGGAGGCCCCAGGCAAATCTGTCAACTCTGCCTGCTCTGCTTCTGGCCCTCTGGGCTGCGGGCTAGCTCATTTTTCAACATCAGGAGCTTCTATGGGGCTTGGGGCTTTCCTCCAGTTTTACCCTTGCTCAACTTAGAAGCCTTTGGGTTCTGGGTGGAATTTTGGATACTTGTCATCGGCATATCAAAAGTCAGGCCAGGCCAGGCCTGGTGTGGCATGGCTTTAATCCCAGTACTTGAGAGGCAGAGGCAGGAGGACCTCTGTGAGTTTGAGGCCAGCCTGGTCTACATAGCAAGTTCCAGAACAGCCAGTACTATATAGACCTTGTCTATAAGTAAATAAATAAATAAATAAATAAATAAATAAATAAATAAATATCAGGCCAGCTTGGCCCTTCCAGATTGTGCCAGGGACCACATTTTAGGCTATTACGGGGGCACGTTTAAATGCAGAGCTAGCGCAGCTCTACAGCCACATGGCAACCAAGGACAGAAATAGTCCTTTTGAGCCACTGAGCCCAGATGAGTGTCTACACCTGGGTGTGCATACCCTGTGTGTGCAGAGGGGAACACCCCAGCTTCAAGAAAATGGCAAGAATGTGACAGTCAGGGGTTCCTGCTTACTCTCTCCAAAGGAGAGCTCTCCGGGTGGTCTGGGCCTGGGCCAGAGGAATAGAGGATCTTGGGGCCAAGGCTGCAACTTCCTGGCTTGAGAGGGGTACCTGCCGAAGTCCCAGCTCCTCTGAGAGCCTTGGGGAGGGTGTCTCCCTTCAGCCCGGCCTGCCTTGGGACTGTACTTATTGGTTCCTAGTCTCAAGATACGCAGGAGGCTCATCCAGCCCCCGTGGCCTAAGAGGTGGTGTTCTCTCCCTGACTCATAAGGCCTCAGTTACCCCACTAGGCAAGGATGCAGTTTTCTTCAGGTTCTCAAAAGAGGCCCTGACTCCTCCAAAGGCAGTTACGTCTTCCTCTGGGATGAGGATTCTGGGCCTCTGTTCTTCCCAGTTGAGAATTTGTACAGCTCTGAGAGGGACCTAGCCCACTCCTGCCCTTGACGTCCCTTCCCCTCAACTTCAGGCCACCCTCACGGGTCCTTCCCTCACAGGTCCTTCCCTCACAGGTCCTTCCCTCACGGGTCCTTCCCTCACGGGTCCTTTGTTTAAGCTGCCCCCCACCTTTCTGCAGAACTTGCCTTTGGTTCTCAGACGTGCCCCACCCAGTCCTTGGCCAACAGATAAACTGAGAGCTGTTATCAGAGCCCAGAGCCCCGTTATGGGGCCTGCTCTGCACATGCCCAGAAAGCCCTACCACCCTCAGAGTGAGGCCAAGTTGTAGCTGGAGCACCCTCTGCAGGATCCCAGCCAGCTCCTAGAGCCTGCAAGAGGTTTCCAAAAAACATCTCCAAAGTAGTCCGCTTGGCCTTTTGGGATGTCGAGACTTGTAGGGTAAGACACGGCAAAGCCGAGTGACTGACCACTCAAAGTGTATGCCATGGTACATGTCACTTCCCTTTGCTCAGCCCAGCACTCCCCACAGAGTCATTTACCTCATGAAGAGTCACTGGCTTTGACCTCCTAGAGGAGGATGCGGGGTGTGTGTGTGTGTGTGTGTGTGTGTGTGTGTGTGTGTGTGTGTGTGTGAGAGAGAGAGAGAGAGAGAGAGAGAGAGAGAGAGAGAGAGACCCTTCATCCCATAGCCCACCACTGCCACCAGTTTCAGTCATGGTTTGGGGGCTAGGGAGGGAAGTGGTTAGCTAAGATAACCTAACGGAAGAAATGGCAGGGAGCCCAGTGACTCTCTGGTTCCCAGAAGGCCACTGCCATTTCCACTCTCGGCAGAGCCTGAGCAGCAGCTGCAGGGGACCTGGTTCTCCCCCCACCCTGCCCCAGGCTCCACTGATAAGCCCGTGGCTGAGCATCACAGTCTGGGGCGCTGGGGAGCTGATAAGGAGGCTGCTGAAGCCCTTTCCATCCTGGGCCACCCGATAATGGTTCCTGCTGCCTCTGGTTCACCCCACCCTGCTCTGCCCTAACCACCCCACCCAAGAGGGGGCCCTGCAAGTGGCTGAAGGTGGGGCAAGGCAGGATGGAGGGGCAGAGGAGACAATGCGGAGTGAGAGTCGGGGCCAGAGGCGTGCGCCACCACGGCCCTGCGAATCTCTTTAGTTCTTAGGCAAGCCCTGGTTTCAGGTTCACCTCTCCTACTCACTGTCCTGTCTGTCCTGTGCTGAGAACCCAAGGCTATCCTAGTTTTAGAGATGAGGAACTCAACATTCAACAAACCAGTAGCTTCCCCTGGTCATGCTAAGTGGGAGAGCCAAAAAACCCTCTGTGGCCAGGCAGTGGTGGCGCACGCTTTTAATCCCAGCACTCGGGAGGCAGAGGCAGGTGGATCTTTGTGAGTTCGAGGCCAGCCTGGTCTACAGAGCGAGATCCAGGAAAGGCACAAAACTACACAGAGAAACCCTGTCTCGAAAAACCAAAAACCAAAAACAAACAAACAAACAAAAAAAAACCAACCCTCTGTGACCTTTCCCATGACACGTTCTTCAGTGTGAAGACAGACTGGGCTTCTCTGTGAAGGAGACCAGTGGTCACAAGTCACAGGCACTGACCAGGCAGAGCCAGGGGCTGCTCAGTCAATGGTGATCTTCATTACTAGAGTGTGACCCAAGGGCTGCAGGAGGCGGGGCTTTGTGTGGCCTGCTTGGGACTTCAAAATGCCAGTTACCATGACAGCAGAGTCCACTGCTGCCCGGTTTAGAATGGGATCCTTGGTGGCTGAGCAATGATCCCTTGGGAGAAGAGAGCTGCTTTATGGAGAAGTTTGTTTTACAGAAAGATGTCTCCAGGCCAAAGGGACTGGAGTGTAGACTGGGGGTGGAGGGGTAGTGGTGGAGGCAAAAGCTGGGACTCCCCTGCAGAGCAGTAGCCTGGCCTCTGGGCCACGGCTGCGCGCTCTACACACTCCGTTTAAGCAAACGGCTTGTGACCTGTTTTAGCTGCTTGTGTTCATGGCACCCCAGGCCGAAGGAAGTCAAAAGCTGCAGTTGTTCCTGGTTCCTGTTTCTCAGTGTCCCGGGCCATCTCCAGCCTCACTTCCTGTCACCTGTCACTCTCCTCTCCAGTCCCCTGTCCGTCCCCTTCCCTCTGTCCTCTTTCCTGCTGTATTCTTTCATGCTGCCCTCCAGCTCACCATCCCTTTCCCTCTCTCCCCCCGCCCCCCGCCCGACTTTTCCTGGATGACAACTTCCAGGAACACGAAGTCAGTGGAGGACTTTCAAGTAAAGATGTCTAATTGTGATTCTTGGAAGCTGTGGGATCTGGGTCCAGAGCGTGAGGGCTGGAGGCAGCATGTGCACAGGGTGCCTTTGTCTGAGGCTGCCCTGGGCTTCTGCAGCCCAGCCAGGCGCCCGCTCCTAACTGCCTTCCGATTGGGGCAGGTTTTGTTTTGCTATGGAAATCAGAGACTCCAAACTGGGGGGATCCTATGGGGTATCTGGCCACCTCATTTCTCAGGGAGAAGGAAACCAAGGATGTGGGCACCAGGGAGGGCTTCCCCTGGAGTCACAGAGCTCAT
>CABHPP010134160.1:0-25490 GCA_902168425.1 Peromyscus attwateri
CAGTAGCCATGCACTTGAAATGACATTGACGTGCACTCCACAGACCTGGTGAATGCAAGTCATATGGAAGCATGGTCCTCAGGTGCTAAAGCTGATAAGTCCCCAGCTGTGTCCTCAGGCCATGACCCAGGAAGGCCACTGGGGCTCTTCTCCTCCTCAGATAAGGACTCCAAAGAACAGAAAGGTCAATGCTGTCCCAACTCTAGAATCCCTTTGGAAAGTCCTTTAGGATGGATGGGAATGACATGGCTGCCTGGGCCAGAGTCCCCTGTGACCTGAGCTCAGGGCCCAGCATTATCCTCTGGGGACAGAGCACCAACTTATGATCTCAACTGCCAAAGTAGAGGCTTCACCTACTTCTCTTAAGTCCCTTGCTGCTGTGGCACTGGGAGCCTGCCCCTGGTGCCTTCCATCATGCAGGTGTCTGTTCTGCAGAGCCAGGGGTTCCCTAGCACAGCAGGGGGGACAATGCTAGTGTTGTGACTCTTTCCCAGAGCTGGCCCAGCCCCGTGGCTTCAGGAGCCAGGTCTGTGACCCTAAGCCTGCCGGTCCATCGCAGTGTGAACACACAGCCGTACTTACCACACCGCCTGCTGTGACATCTGTGTCCCTCAGGTGCTCAGCTTCTCAGTCCTCCTGAGCACTGCCTCCCACCCATGGGCAGCATCTCAAGTCGGTGTTGTATAGTGACTGGATTGTAGAAAGATGAGGCTGTTCTCTGACAGCCCAGGGCTGAGCCTGAATGTTGCACCTCAAATTGCAATTCAAAGCAATGACAGAGGCCTATCTGTGAAATTGGGCCTGTCTCTGTTGGAATCCTTGCTCTTCCGCTGAGTCACTGTGTGACCTGGGACAAGTCAGTTTACTTCTATGAACCACAATGTTCTCATTCATAAGATGGGAAATAACCAACACTCCCTTTAAGAGTTGTGAAAGTATATTTGAATGTTGCCCATAAGTGAAAAAGGATGAAATCTGATAGTGGGTGTTTCTTAGGGTTCCTGTTGCTGTGAAGAGACACCATGACCACAGCAGCTTTTATAAAGGAAAACCTTTAATTGGGTCTGGCTTACAGTTTCAGAGGTTTAGTCCATTATTGCCCTAGCGAGAAGCATGGCAACACGCAGGCTGACATGGTGCTGGAGAAGGGGCTGAGAGTTCTACATTTTGATCCGCAGGCAGCAGGAGGTGAACTGTCTCCCACTCTGGCCGTAGCTTGAGCATATAAGACCTCAAAGCCCACCCCCACAGTGACACGCTTCTTCCACCAAGGCCACACCTCCTAATAGTGCCACTCCCCATGGGCCAAGCATTCAAACACATGAGTCTGTGGGGGCCATACCTATTCAAACCACCACAGGGTGTTACACGATGCATTGATGGTGGCGATAATGGTGGGGATAATGGTTATACTGGTGATGAAGTGATGATGACAGTGGTGGTGGTGGTGGTGGTGGTGAAAGGGATGCTGGTGATGAAAGTGATGTTGGTGATGTTAGTGATGAAGACAATGATGGTGGTGATAATGCAAGTCAAAGCCAGGGTCTGAATGATAGAGCTCAGGAGTGAATCTCACAGCAATGGTTCTTCCAGTGCTGTCTGCTGTGAGAGTTCTGCAAAGGGGGCGGGGGGGGGGATCCTGATTCTGAGCTGAGGGCACATGAGAGCGAGGAGTGAGGCATCAGACCCACCACACAAGTCCCATTCAGAATTCAGGCCCATCCTTCTCTCAAAGCACCTCTGTCCCATCACATTCTTCCAGCCCCAAGGCTGGTGAGTCGAGCACACTTCTCCCCAGTCCTGGCTGCATACTGTATTTCTAAGAGCTCTGATTTTAAGGAGGCTTAGGGGATTACCTGATGATTCTGACAATGTCAGGTTACAGTGGGGTTCCTGTCTGTTTGCAAATTCCCCAGGTGATCACAGTCTCCAAAGGCTTGTGATTCCTGCAGAGCACTTGGCTCCTTCTCCCCACAAGGCTGTCTGCCAACAGACCCTTCTCCCTACCCCATGTCTGTGGGAAGATAGCGGGCAAGGCCAGTGGTCTCCTGGGAGCTTGTCACAAGAGAGGGGCAGCTCTTATCAGTGGATCTTGATACTCAGTCATTTGAAAATGGGGTGAAGGTCAGAGGTCATCATGATGTAGTGAGGTCCCATCTCCATAGGCAGGTGAGCAAGGGGCCTCTTCTTCTTAAGCCTTGTCTAATCAAATGAAGAAATGGGTCCAGTGGGCTTCCTTGGTGTCTTAATCACTGTTCTATTACTGTGAAGAGACACCATGACCAAGGCAACTCATAAGAGAATGCATTTAATCAAGGGCTTATCTACAGTTTCAGAGGTTTTGTTCATTATTACAGTGGGGCGTTTGGTGACATGCAAGCAGGCATGGTGCTGGAGAAGTAATTGAGAGCTACATCCTGCTCCACAGGCAGTGGGTTGGGAGCTGGACTGGGCCTGGAATGGGCTTTTGTTACCTTAAAACCCACCCTCAGTCACATACTTCCTCCAACAAGATCACACTTACTCCAACAAAGCCACAGCTCCTAATCCTTCTCAAATAATGCCATTGCTTGGTGACTAGCATTCAAATATATGAGCCTATGGGGGCTGTTCTTATTCAAACCATCACACCAGGCTCACACAGTAAGTTATATTATCTGTGTACTGTCCATGTCATCCACTCACCTAACCACCTCTCTATCCATCCACCCTTCACCCGTTTCCCATTTATAAGTCTACATATGCATTCATTTCACTTAACCCATTCCCCACATACCTATCCGCCAGTTCACTCATCCATCCATCTACCCACCAAGCCAGTCATCCTCCATCCATAAACTCACCCACTGACTATCTGTCAATCCTTCTAATCATTCACTTGTTCACCATATATCTATTCATCTTTCTTCCTGTTTGTCTTTCCATTCATCCATCCATCCATCCATCCATCCATCCTCCATCCATTTAACCATCTATCCCTTTTCCACTCATCCACTTATCCTTCACCATCACCATACCCATTACATATCTATCTACTACAGCATATCCACTACCTATCTATCTACCCATCTATCCTTACTCTCCTCTTTATCTAGCCACCTTCTACCCATCCATCTTCCCTCTACCCATCCATCTATTCACCACTCGTATCTGTCCATGCATCCCCCCACTCTTCAAAATCCATGCAACCACTCATCACCCAAAGACGTCTATTCATCATTCATTCACCTACTCGCCAATTTACCTACACATCTGCCTGTCCATGCTCTCATCCATTCATATGCTTTGTAGAGACAGTAGTGAAATCATACGGACTCAGTGCTTTCCCAGCTCCTCCCTGAGCCTCAGTCAGGTGGGCTATATAGACATCAGGCAGGGAGGCTGATGAGGCAGAGGACCAAAGTGAAGCCATATCCCAGAGAGGGAGCAGTGAGGCAGAGGAGAGGGCCTGGGGTCCCGCAGGAAGTGACAAGCTGCATGTGGGAGGCCGGTGGCCCTGCCCTGCATCAGGTAGAATCTTCCCACCTGCTTTCCCCACTTCTGGCCACAGTACATACAGCACACTTCCTGTCACAGAGAGGTGTTTCATGGCCTTCCCTTTTGTGAGAGTGCAGTGTTTTTCAGTGAGGTTCAGGGCCTCTATGCTCTGACATTGCCAGGACCCCACTGATGAATTCATGAGGACCACCACTTGTCCCCCTGGCTCTCATGTGCTTACAATGGTGACTGTGGCTGACCTGAAGTGGGCCAGGCAGCTGAGACATCCAAGGAGGGAATGTGGAATAAAGCCTGTTGCTTCCCCCCAAGAGGCTTTCTGCCTTGAACTAGAGTTCCTGGAGCATTGCATATCAAGCTGGTGGCACCCTCAGTGAATGGGAGGAGGCTTGTCCCCTCAGTGCTGTGAGTGGAGACCTAATATCCCATATGCAAGACAGGTGGTCCTCACTGCTTCGGACCCTGGCTGCTCACCCTGGCCATGCTCTTTCTCAGGTCTGGCATGTGCTGCTTGGAGCTGTTTGTGGGATAGGACTTGTCACTGTTTAGGGTCACTGAACAGGTTACCATCCAAATGTCATTGTCTCCTCCTGTTCCATCCCCAACCCTTGCAAGCTCCATAGCTTGGGAGTGAGACCCGAGGTCCTGGACCCTGAATGCATCTACAGCAAAGGGGTACTTGGTTAGCTGGCTTCTGTTTCCCAGCACCTTGGGCTCACTGCTGCAGTCACAGAACACTCTCAGATGCTGATCAAAGTTACTACAGGGAACAACGGGCCTATGGAGTGTTCTGGACAAGAGGGAAGGGTCCAGGCTGATTAAAAGAAGCACCTTCCCACCTGCAGGGTGGGGACACTCAGAGCAGGCTTCTAGAAGGAAGTGGCAGCGGAGTGACCTGGTCAGGAAAACACGGGAGTAGTAGAGGCCACTCCAGGTCGGGGCATGCCCTTCTCAATATGAGGGCCCTGGAGTCCTCCCAACTGGTTAGAGGAAGTGTAGTAGGGCAAGAGGCCCTGCACCCAGGGATCTTGGCCTCATGCTGAAACCAAGACCGTGCTGGACACAGTCCTTCAGGCAGGGCTGTTGGCTGGAGAACCCACCCAACAGACAAGGAGTTCTTTCCTACACAACCTATGTTGTAGCAGGATGGTGGTCCGGTCCATTAAACCATACCATTAAACAGGGCTGTGCAGAGACTGGTTCTGTGTGGGGCCTCATTGCTGTCATCATTAGCCTCCCACAGTGAGGCCGGCACAGTCCAGAGCCAGCTTTGATGGGAACTGGCTAGGATGGGCCAAATCAAATCAAGCTTCCTCAGCTTGGTCACACAGAGGAACTCCCCCCAGTCGCCATAGTGATGGGGCCAACATGCTCACAAAAACATTCCAGCATTGCTGTCAATCCTTGACTCCTTTACCAAACATAGTACTGAGCCCCTGGCATGTGGTGTGCATGGTTTTCATGTGAGGCTTGACGGACAGCCTGCCAGGCGTGTTCCTCTAGTCTTGGGGTCAGCCGGCTGTTATTCTGGACAATGGTTATTCATTTTCATGGTATTAATATATAAAAAAGGTTGCTACTAGTGGTATGTGCACACTGGCCAAACAACAGGAGCCCCCAGACACCCTGCCAAGGGAGCGTAAAGAACGGGGACACGGCCAGACGCCATGGCCAAGAGTCTGCAGGTGGTCAAGGGATGAACAGGGAGGCAGGGCGCGTGTCCCCCAGAGGGAGGCATGACACTTGAAGGGATAGCACTAACACAGGATGGGGTGTCAGGGAGTGCATGTTGGGGAGAGCCGGCCTCAACATGGGGCGCTCCAGACCATTGGCTAAGCCCATAGAGTCCAACAAGGGCAGAATAGCAGGTTCAAACATTCAGAGACAGAGTGCCCACGAAACCTTCTAGAAGCTTAGCAGACAGGAGCCCAAGGCTGATAGTGTGGGGATCCTGGGTAATAACACTGGAAGATACTGGGAACCCAAGGTAGAAAGTAGATCACCAGGGCCCTGAACAGCAGCATCACCCTAAAGGCAGTGTCAAGTGGGTCTGGGATGAACAACACTTGAAGTGGGACTACTGGGTGGCAGGCCATTCTGCGGTGGGACAGGAAGGGGCAGATTCTGCTTGAGTACACCAGGGACCTGGAGGCAGATGGAGTAGGCTGGGCTCCTGGGTTCGGTGGTGGCCAGGGAGGGTGGGTGAGTCACCACACCTGCTGTGGCTGCCCCAGATGCTTCTCATACAGCAGCACATGGTGCCACCACTGCTTGCTTTATTTAAAATCAGGTATAGCAGGACATCCCTGCCATCCCAGTAGTCCAGAGCCTGATGCCTGAGGATTGCTGCCAGTGTGAGGCAATCCTAGATGACACAGTGTTTCCCAGAACAACCTGGACTGCAGAGTGAGACCCATCCCAAAATGAGCAATTAAACAAGCAAAGCCCCCTCTGCCATCCCCAGGAACTTGGCATTACCTAGAGGTCCCCGCCTTCATGCTGCTGATGGACTTTGGTTGGTTGATGGCTGCCCCTGGGAGGCTGGAGCTTCTATGTGGTCTCTGCTCACCCCCAAGTCTCTAGGTCTTTGGAGAGTCTGCTCTCAGTGCTCAATAAGCATTCAGCCTGATGAGTGCTTGGTACTCAGTATTGGATGAATGAATGACTGAGTGATAGAATGCATGGGAGAGCGGCAGGTTTGACAATGGATGGGAAGGTTGTGTGGAAACTGGGTGGCTCTAGGCCACATGTGGCTCCTGTTCCTTTTTTCTCAGCTCTCATATGTGCTGGTGGGTAGCCTACCTTGAAACATCAGAAAGTGCTTACCTAGGACCCCACTCTTCATTAACGCATGCATATACCATTATTGGGTGAAGAGGTACAGAGGTTAGGATTGAAGGTGTGTTCAGGGGACACAGCTCTGCCCACGATGTTCTTTTGAGAAATCAAGTGAACACTGGAGTAGGGCAGAGGGCATCCTAGCACCAGGGCTGGGCAGGTGAGCCACCCAGCAAGGAGAGCCTGGATGGCAGGCTGAGGAAGAGGGCCACATCCCAGGGTGCTAGAGTCCTGGATGAGCTGTCTTCGAGGGAGACACATCATCCATTTATGGCAGAAGATCCTGGCCACAAAGGCAGAACTCATGGGGGTTCCATGTGACAGTGCCTTGGGCTCTATCTGGAAACATGGGGTCACCTGTCACAAGGTGCTAGAGTCTGGATCAGATGTCGACAGCTCCTGGCCCTTTGTGTTAAAAGGATGACAATCATAACAGCAGCTGAGAGATGTCTGGGGATAGTATTGAAAGTGGGGTTGGACACAGACATATTGAATTCTAAACCCAGCCAACCAGCCCTGGCCTCCACTACCACAGAGCCAAGGGGACTATACTCAGAGCATGAGGCTTGTAAGGACCCGGGCATGAACCCAGACCCACCCAGCTGGGGATGCCATGCCATTCAGGGCTACATGTCAGCCATGGAGGCCATGACTGAAACAGGGGGCTGATGCAGGGTGACAGGGCATGATCCAGGCCTTAATTATCCAGAGCCTACTGTGTTCTGCCAAACTGTAGCCTCCCTGTCAGTGGAAAGGAAAACATTTAGATCTGGCGCATGGCAACAGGATTGTGGAGATGGTGTGGGTGGCATTCAGGAGCATGTGTTACCGTGGCTGCCAACCCGTGTCCCCCAAGCCAGTCTGTTATTAGCAGTACGAGTCCCCCCATGCACTACTTCCCTTGTAGAGTACAGCTTTGATGCTTCAGTGTCAAACAAATGGTCCCCTCTTGGTCAACAGCTGTCATGTGGGCTAAGGGAAGAAAAGCTGAGGCAGGAAAGGCCCACGGAGTAAGACTAGATGTCCATGTCCCCAGTCCTGCTACCAGGCACCTTTCTTTGAGGCCTAGGGGACCCCCCCACCCCCATGGATGGGTGTCTCCATTGGTCCCCATGGAAGCCTGTGATCTAAATGGTGTCTTTCCTGACCCCACCCCCCCAACACACACCAGCAGGCATTGGGAACGGCTCTCAGCTGTGGTAAGGACTAGTTTTGAGCCCTGGTGGTGGAAAGGTTGCCATGGAGATGCTTAAGTCATTGTGGGTTCAGAGGGAGATTCCACCGGTGGGGGACAACTGTAGAATCCCTCTCAATGACAGTGGTTTTCATGGGTGACCCATATCTCACAGTCACAATGAGGTGTTGTGTTGGATCTGTTTTCCTTACTCACTAGTTACCATCCAGGCCCTGTCCTCTGATGAGAACTTGCCTCATTGCTATGTGGAGGAGACTGTGAAAGCTCCTTCAATGTCACAGCCACCAGGCTGTCAGGACATGGCCTCATCCGAAGCAGGGTCTTTGCCATCGGAATGCACTTTACTAAGAAAGGAGGTCTGAGGTCCCATGACTCAAGTCCTTAGAGGAAAAGAGACACAGACACAGAGGGGAGAGGCTTTGTGACCACGGGGGCAGAGATAAGGGTGGTGGGGCCACAGGAGTACCAACACTGCTCCCACCAAAAGACAAACACCAGGGGACACAGGAAGGCACCTCCCACAGTCTTGTCCTAGTCTGGTACTTCGGTCCCTACCATGTGGGAGAATAGGTACTGTCACATCCAAGCCCCCAGCTTACCATACTTCTTGCTAGTACCAACCAAGTGTCGAGTCTCAGGCCATCAATGTTGTCCATACAGCTTCCACTGGAGGCTCCTTCTGCAACTCCCTCTGGGCATCAGTCCCACGATGTCCACCAACATTTCTCCCAGTCCAGCCTTGGGATAGTCCCAGAGAAACGCTTTGTTCTCCCATGTAACTATCTAGCACCCCAGTGCATCCACACTGCTTTCTGATGCTCAGCCTTGGGCAAGCCCCACCCATCCGGGGGGACCCCAAGTTCCCAGGTAGCCCTGCTCTCACTGCCCCTTGTATCATAACCTGCAGGGATGGGGAGGGAGGTGGGGAGACAGTGGCTGCTGTCTGAGCTCACACAGACATGTAGGCTGCCATGCAGAGCCGGATGACTGGGTGTAAGGACCGTTCGGGTCACCTTAGCCGAACATGGAGCTGGACTTGCTGCTGCCAGCCTGTGGCCACCAGAATGAAGGTTAATGAACTTGGGGATGTCAAGCCAGAGTCAAGTTCTCTTTCAGTTCTAAAGACAGATATCAAGGTGGGTTGGGCTGGGCTCCTCTGATAGTCATAAGGAAGATGTTTCTGTCTCCCTGGATCTTGGTGGCTCCAGAACTTTATGGCTTATGGTCCCCTCACTCCTATCCTTCCTCTGTCTTCTATGTCCTTCCTTTGTGACTTCTCCTTTTCTGGATGTTTTAAGGATGCTGGTCATTGGCTGTAGAATAACTCAGGTAGTCAAGACGGCCTCACAGTTAAGGTTCTTGACTTCATGACACCTGCAAGACCCTTTTCTAAGTAAGTTATGTATGAAGTGTCCCCTCAAACGCTCATGTGCTGAAGTCCTTGGTCCCTAGCTGGTGGCACTGTTGAGAAGTGATTGGATCTGGGGTGCTATCTTTGTCATTAGGTCAATCTACTGACCAGCTCAGAGCTGAATGGATCCTTAGGGGTGAGGCCTGGAAGAGTCTACCACTAGTGGGGACTGTGTTGGAAGGGTATGTCTTCACCTGGGCTCTTCCTGTCTTACCTTTTCTCTGCTTCCTGGTTGCCATGAACTGAAAATCTTTGTTCCACCATGCTCCGCCCACTCCCATGATGCTCTGCCTGCGTCACCAGCCAGCCATGTATGGAACCCTCTGAGACTGTGGGCCAAAGTAAATCCTTCCTGCCTTAGCATCCTTTTTTGGGTACGTTTGTCATAGTAACAAGGCTGTGAAACGCAAGTCCAGGCTGAAGTTGTGAGTTGGGGTGTGAATACACTGGGGTGGGGGTCAGTATCAGACACATTCTAAGCCCTGGGAAGGACTGATGCTGCAGTCTCTCTTAGAGACACTGGGCCTTAGAGCACCCTTAACTCCTACTTCCTTGAGGACCAACTCCAGAGCCTTAAAGCCTATGCACTGCCCTCCTCTCTGGGTGGTGGCCTTGAGATGCCTTCTGTGTGTGCACAAGGGGCCACTGCATGTCCCATTCCTGAGGCTCAAAGTTCACTCTTTCATTTTGGAGCCCACCAGTGAGATCAGGTGAGGCACCCTTGCCCATTCCTCTCATTCCACCCACAGTCAGCACAGGGGTCTAGGGGGCTGCCTGCACTACACCCAGGAAAGAATAGAGCCTAGATGGTCCTAGGACATACATGAATCCTCCAGGGAGTGGCACAGCATGATCTAGAGTTCCTGGGCATGTTTCCTCTTCCTGTTGGCCACCTCCTACATAGACCTAGGCACCCATCTGTCAGCTACCTACGGGAAAATCCAAGGTGGAGCCTCAGAGTGGCTTCTCTCTCATTTGCCTCCTTGGTAGACAGCAAAATATCACTTTTGCTTCTACTGGCTTCTGTCTGGAGACCACCACCCTGCAGAGATATGGCCATCAGAGCAGCTTCTTCCAGTCACAGAGTGTGATGGAGTGCCCCTGCTCCATGGAGCTCAGAGCCCCTCTGTGGTACCCCCTCCTGCCCCCAACCCCCTGCTGCCAAGACGAACACTTCTCTGCATCTGTTTCTCTCAATTAAGCCCCAGCAGCTAGGAGCCGAGGGGCTCTGGCTGTGTGCGCTCTGTGTTTTAATTAGGGGTCACTGTGAATGGTGTTATTTCCCAGGCTGGCTTTGCTGTGATTCTATTAAAACCTCCCTTTGTAGACATCAGGCCTTGCCCTAGTCGACGCAGGGACAAAGGAAACAGGATTCCAGACAGAGATGCTGGCTCATCAGGGAGTTGCAGGCTTTCTTCTTGTCTTCCTTTTGCCTTGGGTGGTGCAGCCTGCAGGTGATTGATAGATTTTGGCATTCAAGAAAACTTGGACTTTCTACCATCTAGAGAGGGGTGTTAAAAAATTAAGATGTTCTCAGTAGCAATAAGTACAGTAATCAATTAGTGATGCCTGCCATGGTCTCAGGATAGATTTACAGGTCTGTTTGCTATCTCCCGTCAGGTCCTTCAGTTCTGTCACCAGGAGATCATTCATTTCCAGCCCAAACAAGTTCAGTAAGACTCCAGAAGCACCCTAGCTGTTCAGGCTGGCCAGGTCCCAAGGAGAATCAGAACCCAGTCTTGAGGTGCTGGGTAGAATCCTGTGTATTAGCCTCAGTCTCAGAGCTGGAGAAATTGGGCTGGGAGAAGAAGAAATTGCCCTCATGTGCCTGCCTTGCACCCTGTGTGATGGAGATGCTCTACCTGGACAGTCAATACCCCATTATCACTACCTCCTACAGGCCCAGGACCAGTTTTTCATGGAACATAGGCTCCTGTAGGGGATTTCCCTGCCTCCCCTGCCTCCATCCCCACAGCTGCTGGTAACTCCCCAGAACAGGAGGGGCTGCTTCGTTAGTGGCAGGGGGAAGGCAAAGGCACATAGCGGTCATTTGGTCACTGAAGACACAGTGTCTCTGCCCCATGGATGCCTGCTAATCCCAATGGCCTCTTGGGTTTCCTGCTTTCTGGGTTACCTAGAGACATCCTTGCACTGCCAGTCCTTGCCCCCTTATAAAGCTGCTCTGTAAATGAGCCTAGAGTGGGATGTTTAAACTCCTCATGCGTGCAAGTCCACTGATTGCTACATGAGAGGCCTGCTTGACTTTACCATGTATATGGTCAAAGGCTTCATCTACATATTCATGCTTTCCTGCCCATCCTCTTCTCTATCTACCAACTATCCATCCCTCCACTTATCTACCCACCCATCCAGTCAATTGTCTATTCGTTCACTCATCTATCCACCCATTCACCCACCCATTCATCCATCCATCCATCCATCCATCCATCCACCTATCCATCCACATACCCATCTATCCACCCACCTATCCGTCATTCACCTACTTCCTTTCAACCTATCCAGTCATCAGCCTATCTACCTATCCATCCATCTAATATCTATTCTATACCTATCTACCCATCTTCTCACCTATCTGTCCATCCATCCATCCATCCATCCATCCATCCATCCATCCACATACCTATATATCTATCCATCTATCCATCATTTGGCTCCCTCATACATATACCCTTCCACCCATGCATCCATCATTTAACCATGTACACACCTATCTATTCACCCACTCATCCATCATTCACTCACCTACCCACCTATTCATCTTCACACACCTCTACCCACCTCACCATCCATTAAACACTTATCCATATACCTACTCACCCACCTACCCACCCAGCCACCCATTCATCCTTCCCTTCGTTCATTATTTAGTGAGCATTATCCCATTGCTGGTACCCTGCTAGTCTAGTGATGCCCTAGAGCCTAGCCTTCTAGCTGGGGAAATCAGGCACTAATCAAATAACTTCTCAGAGAGATGGGAAGAGGGAAAAACCTGTGATTCTGCTTGGGCTGGTGGTGGAGAGAGGCTCTGACATGTCTTTCTGCTGAGCCAGGGTATAAAGATGTGAGGCCTTTGTGGACAGCCCTCCCCTTGGAAGACAGAGATGAGGGGGTCTCTGAGACCATGTAGCTTCTCCCAGGAAAACTATCTCAGAATACAGTCTTTAAAAGCATTGCCCTAGGGTTGGTGCTGGCATCCCAGAATCAACACTGGAGGAAACAGCATCAAAGCTCAGAGTAGGCCTTTCTAGAAGGAGGAAGTGGGGAGGACCATCAGGGATAATGCCAGAGAGCCAGGCAGACAGACTGCTCTGCAAGCATCACAGCACCTAGCTTCCTCCTAACTCCCACCTGTTGATAGGCATGGGCCATGGTCCCTTCCTCTGTCCAGCAGCCTATCTGGCTGATTGTCCCTCTCCCTCAAGCTGACTGTCCTTCTCCCATGGCTGTCTGTCCTTCATTCCTGGCTGGCTATCCCTCCCCACTCTCCTTTACTGCCCTTCCTAGAGGCTTCCAGAAACTTCTGTTTCTCTCCAGCTTTCCTGGGATATAAACCAAGGGCACCTTCCCTGTGGGCCCCCTTGCTGCAGGAGAATTGAAAGATTGTGTTTCTGGGGGCAGCAAGGCGTGGTGCCAGACTTGGGCAGGGCATGCTGAGTGCTCTTATGAACATAGACATCCCCATGGGGGGGGGGCTGCTGAGACAGGGACATGGGGGGCCAGGAGTTTGGCTCCCATCATGGAAGAACCAAAGCCTCAGTCTCCCCTTCTAGCCAATCTGAAACCTCCTATGCTTCCAAAGGAAACTTCAGCAGATATGGACCACTCAGAGAGGGGGTGGAAGGCAGGCACAGACTCTTGTCTTGGGTACTCCAACAGGGTGACTGGTAGCTTGCCCTGAGCGGTAGCTTCCAGGGTCTAGGAATAGATTGTTTCCAGGCTCTGCTACCCCCACAGCCATGTAACCATGCTGTGTCTATCTCTCTGGGCTTGACTGCTCGGATCCTGTACAGCAGTGGAGGTCCAAGGCGCTTGGCTTTCTGTGCGTGGCTTACATCCCTCAGGGTAAAGTCAGCAAAGTATGTCCACCTTGTTGTCAATGATACGGTTTCCTTATTTTCTGTGGCAGGGTGGTATTCTCTTGTGCAAGTCTCCCCGTTTCTATACCCACTCATTCCTGGTGGGCATATTCGTAGGTTCCATGCCTGGCCCCTGTGACCAGAGCTGCAGAGAGGAGGGCTCTTCAGCACATGGCTTTCAGCTCCTTTTTCCTCCTGCTTACAAGACGGCAGATCACAGGTGGCTCTATTTTTAATGTTTTGGGGAATCTCCGAACTGTTTTCCGTAACAGCAGTGGCTCTGTCAATAATTAACCAGCAAGCCCCTCCCCAGCTGTGGAGACTGTAGCCTGACAAGTGAGCTGAAGGAACCAGCTCTCAAAAATGTACCTGGATGTTTTATGTAGTATGAGCATTTTGAAAGCTTTCTTCATCAGACAGTCAAATTTGCAGAAGGTAGGGTACAGGAGAGAATGGATGCTGTGTGCTGAGTGCCTGAGCCCAGGGAGGCCTGTTCACTATCTCTTCTGCCCCTTGGGGAAAGCATCCTGGCTGCTGTAGCCAATAAGCCCAGGTTCCATTGGCTCAAAGGCTGCGAACTCTTGATGTTCATGGTCTAGATGAGGCTCCCTTAGGAGTCTGTAGCCAGGGACTCAAGGATCAAGGCCCCTTCCATCTGGAGCACAGCCTCCATGCTCACTGCCACCTATAGCAGGTATGGAGAAAGAAGGTGAAGAGTCCCAGCTGGGAGCACTTGGGGCCTGGCCTAGAAGCCATGTGTACATGCCACTTTTGATGGTATGTCACTAAAAGGGATCCACTGAGTCCCAAGACTCAAGTTCCATGAATTTAGAAAATTCAGCCACCATGCAGCCCGGAGCAAGGGGAAACTGTGTGCACCATTGCTGTGCTAAGGACCATCTGCTAACACCACCACACTGGGGAAGAGGCTCCAGCATGTACCTGGGGACCTAAGGACTCAGTCTGTGGAAACAAGATAGCTGGTCACCAGCTCCAGGTCTCTTGCCTCAGCCTGTGCCGTTGAAGCAAGGCATGCCCATGATTTCTCACACCGCAGCGGGGCCTGGTTTCAGGCCAGTGTATCCTCTGCACTCTGAAGCAGAGCTGACCTGTGGTATAGGGTGCTGGCGACAAGTAGAGTGGGGCCACTAGGGCCACTTTCTCCTTGTTTCTTGTAGCTGTCAGCTCTCTAGCTGTGACCCCAGGCCCCACCATGACCTTTCTTGAAGTGGACCATGAGTTGCGTCTTGTCCCTTTTCCTGAGGAACCCCCTCGGGTCTAGGTAAGAAAGTGAGGACTCTGGGATCAAGCAGGCTGGGCTCAAATGGTCCCCACCTCCATGTAGCTGTGTGGCCCTGCACAAGCTTTCCTGCTTCTCTGGGGCCGTGTCCTCAGTGGCCAGGTGGGGGACAGTCATATTCTGCTCAGAGATGGGTGGGAAGGCTAGTGTCCTCCCTGGACCCACTTCCTGATCCAATAGGTACAGAAGGATGGGTCCCACCCAGGGCTTATCATCACTTCCTCCGGGGTTTCCAACACTGCCCCCTGAGGGACCCTGCCACTCCCCACTCTGCTGTTTCTCCTCCCCCAGATGGTCATTGGAGGGTAATCTCTGACCCAGCTAACTAGGGTGATTGGAGTCTCCCTTGCCCAGGACCATACCTCCCTATGGCCCAGGCTGGCCTCTTTGGCCCAGACCAGCAGGAGTATAGGCAAGGTTCTGGTCCTCTTAGAACCTTGGGTTCTATAGGGCAGGAACCATCAGGCTGGCCACCATTTTCCCATAGGGAAGGAAACTCATGCACTGAGAATCCGCAAAATACCAAGCCTTAGAGTACCACACTCTCCCCCACTAGCCCAAAACACTCTTATCAGACTCAGAAAAGGTGCATGACTTGTCCAAGGTCTCACAGCTGCCAAGTAGCAGAGCTTAAATTCACACTCAGGTCACTCTGACTCAGTTGGCCTGTGCTGGTCTAGTCCCCAGGCTGCTGGCTCAAAATGGCGTGGTAGTCATAAGAGTCATCAGCCATCAAGCACTGCAGGTCAGTCCCAAAGTAAATGACAGAGAATGGGAGACAGCAGCTGGTGTGAACTGGTTCAGGGCAGTTTCTGTACCTGAGAGGCTCAGTGCTTTACTGAGGTTACCCAGAAAACCATGCAGCACCTACCTGGACCTGGTAGAGCCAGAGTGTTGACAGCAATGCAGGAGTGAGGGCCAGAGTAAGACCCATAGGCAAGGGAGGGGTGAAGCTGGACATCCAGGGAGCAGCCAGACTCAGAGAGACCCTTGAGTTCCAGGCCAATGATCAACTCTGAAGTCTTGCAAAGGAGACTGGGCAGGGGGTGGGGTGAGAATTGGAGCTGTCTTGAGAGCATGCACATCTTGCTTCCAGAAGGTTCTTTTGGTACCGTGTGAATTGCATTCTGAGAAAGGGAAGGAGGACATGGAAACCACTGCCACATGGTACCAATGTGGCTGCCTGTCTGTGTACCCTTACCTCACTTACCCTCCTGGAAACCCTGCACCCTGTCCTCCCTGGAAGCTGAGGTGAGGAAGTGAGAGCCTGATGGGCCGCCAGATGTTTGCTATGTCGCTTCCTTCACTGGTTTACCTGGAGGGCTGTGCCCTTTAAGTCTCACACAGTGCACATGTGTCCAGCTGTTGAGAGCAAAGAATTGACATGTGGATCCTCTGCTGAGGTCAAGCCCTTCTATCCATACCCACCAGATCCAGGAATAGAACTTTCCGGAAAGCTGCCAGAGTCTCCCACTGTACCCCTGTCCCTGGCTCAGGGCAGCCGGCCAGTGGCTCTCTGCACGGAAGCTGGAAAATTAGCAACTTAATTCTGGTTGTCAGGAAATCAGAGAGGGAAATATGTGTTTCCAGGGGCTCATTTTCTTACAAACCCAGCATGATGAAAATAAAGAGAAAGGCCGAGTCCCAGGGAGAAAGGACACTTGCTAAATTTATAACAGATTCATTATTCATGGGCTGGACCTGAAAAGGCCACAGCTCCGGAAAGCAGCTGGGCTGAGCGGGGAGGGTCCACACCGATCCCACGAGCCTTCCCCATGGAGCAGGGAGCAAGGGACACGAAAGGATGAAGGACCTGCAGGCTATAGATGCCACGTGGCTTTGAGGAGGGCTCAGCTCCATCATCAATGGGGTAAAAGTGGCTTTGAAAGGGATGGCCACATGCCTTGCATTCAGATCCTGTGTTCCTCCTGCAGTTGAGAATGTGTACAATTGCCTGGCATGGGATAGGGAAGCAGAGGAATACAGAGTTACGATAACAACATCACAGCAGCAGAAGAAATGGAGTGGATTTGTCTGCTTCTGTATTGCTGTAACAAACACCATGAACAAGAGCATCCTGGAGAGGAAGGGGTTTGTTTCAGCTCACAGCTGCAGCCCATCATGAAGGGAAGTCAGGATAGGGACTCAAGCAGGAACCTGAGGCAGGAACTGAAGTAGAGGCCAAGGCAGAGTGCTGCTTGCTGGCTTGCTCCCCATCACTTGCTCAGTCTGCTTTCTTATACCCAGGACTACCTACCTGCCCAGGGGTGGCACACAGTGGGCTGGACCTTTTCACGTCTAACATTAATCAAGATAATGTCCTACAGACTTGTCTATAGGCCAATGTGATGGAGACATCTTCTTAACTGAAGTTCCCGCTTCCCAGATGAACCCACTTTTGTCAAGTTACCAGGACACCGAGGGTCAGCGTGGCAGACAGATGGCCAGTGTCTGTGGTTATTTTCAGTAGCCAAGGCCTTGGGTGTGAAGACAGAACCACATCCATCTTTCTTCTAACCTATTGTCCTCTGATTTGCCCAGTTCCATGTTCAGGCTGCGGGAAAATGTAAGGACGCAAGAGAATGTGGAAGCCATACTGTGTGTCCCTCGTGAGGCCTGGGCTCTCCTGAGGACGGTCTTGTTCTATCCTCTAACAGCTCCATGGGTTAGTACTGTTGTCACATGGGGTGACCATGGCTCTGGGAGGCAGGGGACTTACCTAGAGCAGTACAACTTTTGACTGGGTGAACTGCATCTTGGGTAGGGATGGATGCTTGCCTGGGTATACTTCTGTCCGAGTCAATGTTCTATTGCTGTGAAGAGACACCATGACCATCTCAACTCTTATAAAAGAAAGCATTTCACTGGGGGTGATTTATAGTTCAGAGGTTTAGTCATTTTCAGCATGGCAGCACGCAGGCAGACATGGGTGCTAGAGAAGGAGCTGAGAGTTCTGTATCTTGGAGGCAGCAGGAAGAGGGAGAGAGAGAGAGTCACTGGTCCTGGCTTGAGCTTTTGAAACTTCAAAGCCAACTCCCAGGGACACACTTCCTCCAACAAGACCACACCCACTCCAACAAGGCTATACCTCCTAATTGTGCCACTCCCTATGAACCTATGGGGCCATTTTAATTCAAACCACCACATTCCAATCCCTGGCCCCCATAGGCTCGTAGCCATATCATAATGCAAAAATGCATTCAGTCCAACTTCAAAAGTCCCCATCCATAGATTATCACACTCTCAACACTGTTTAAAAGTTCAAAGTTCAAAGTCTCTGATACTCACGGCAATCTCTTAACTGTAACCCCCTGTAAAATCAAAATGAAAAAGATCACATGCTTCCAACATACAATGGCACAGAATATACATTACCATTCCAAAATGGAGGAAAGGGAGCATAGTGAGGAAATACTGGACCAAAGGAAGACTGAAAGCCAGCTGGGCAAACTCAAAACTCCACATCTCCATGTTTGATGTCAAAGTGCTCTTCAGATCTCCAACTCCATTCAGCTTTGTTGACTACTACACACTTCTCTCTCTTAGGCTGGTTCTACTCCCTGTTAGCAGCTCTCCTAGGCAGATATCCCACAACTCTGGCATCTCCAACATCTTGGGGTCTCCAACACAAGGATTTACCCTCACAGCTTCATGCAATGGCTTCTCAAGGCCTTCATGAAGGGACGCCCCTGACATATGCCTGGCCTCAGTGGCTTTCCTTAGTCACAGAGGGAGATTCCATAACCTTTTTATTGTATCATTGACTCTAAAGCCAAAACCACGTGGCTGAAGCTGCCAAGTTCCGCTAATTGCTGGAGCTAGAATACAGTCCCCACTCAAATACATTTTCACCAGCTTTCTGTTTTCAATGGTTTCATTTACTGCCTAAGTTTATCTGGCCTGGAACTCAGAGATCTACCTGCCTCTGCCTCCTGAGTGCTGGGATTAAAAGTGTGTATGATCACACTTGGCCCTAAGCTTTTCCTTAATTCCCTTTTACTTTAATTTCTTTTTACGAGTTTTGAAGCTTAGCTGGGTGGGATCTTGCCCTGAGCTCACCATTCCCTGACACACGCCAAGCTCCTGCCTTGTCACACAACTACTGCACATACCAGCATCCTTCATCTTCTCCCAAGTTCCAAGGGTAGGTGATACCACTTCCTCACTGCACAGGGGGATATTGAGCACACACCAGGGGGACTGTCTTGCCCCAGGGCCTGGCCTAGCTGGAGAGCCAAGCAAAAGTCCCCAAAGGGAAGATTGGGGCTTTCTCCCAATCTTTCTACCCCTGAAGCTGGGGACAGCAGTGACATGCAGAGCCTCTGGGTGATCAGTGGGTGGGTGTGACCCACTACACAGTGGCTACTGTGTTACCACTCTCCTCCTCAGAAGATGGAGGGGAGGCCTGCCCAAGGCTGCGTTCTTTGAATATTTAGTTGGTAAATAAAACTACTGGGATAATATGGGGGTTGGCTGCACCCTGCACTGTGGCCAGTGCTTGAGGGACTTCCGGGAAGTAACCACAGTCTGTCACAAGGCTGGGGACCAATGTGCAGAGCTGCCAGGCCCCCAGCACCAAGATGCTCACAGGACACACCATGTTACCACTCACTGGGGCCTGGGCACCTGCCTCCTGCTCTGAGCCACTCACTGGGCCTCTGGGTCACATGAGGAGGAAGCAGTGGTGTGGGTCAAAGTGTAGGGCCAGAGACCCAGCAGGATGCACCCTGCAAGACACCTGCTGGTGCAGGGGTTGCCAGGAGCTAAGGATGGAATAGGCCCTCGCCTCTCTCAGGCCAAATGCTTCCAAGCTAGTGTGATGTCCTAGATGGACACGTGCTGACAGGACCCAGCAGGGACCTTGTGCAGCTCAGCTCAGCGTGGCGGTGAGTGGCTCTCCCTGAGGGTTCTGAAGCTGAGACACACAGCCAAGCTGAGGCCAGGGCAGGGCACTCAGGTAGGGCCTACAAAGGCAGGAAGGGGGACAAGGTAGGGTGGGAGTATGTGCCTTCGTGTTCGTGCACAGATGTATATGAATGCATGTGTGTATATGTGTGCTTTGTGTGCGACCATGTAGCAAGTACATTTTCGAGTGTCTATGCATGCCGTTCAAGAGTGACATGTAGCACGCACCATGTAATTCTGAGGCTTAGTGGCACAGACAAGAAAGAGGGGGCTGGGCCCTGAATGATTCAATTCTATCCTCAATCCTGGAGGCTGTGAGCAGTGGTGGGTGACATGGCCACACTGTTTTATTTTTTCCTAAGGCCTATAGACTTTGCTGGTGTGAGTCAGGGGTGCTGGTGATCGGGTAGCAGCACCAGGATCAGATGAGGACAGCATTAAGGACCGTGTGTGAGGGACAGGCAATAGGTACTGAGACGCTTTCTCTAAGATGGAGACCCTGCGATGTTTTCTGTCTGAACTCCACGCACCCATCTGGGAAGTTCCTTGAGTGAGGTTGAAGCAACAATGCTGAGAACAATTAGGACTGTGCTGGCATGGTGGCTCAGTGCTTTGGAGCCCACACCCAAGCCCAGATGAATGGAGGAGGCCAGGGCAGGCGCCCTGGGTACATCTATAGAATCCCACTTCTCAGGATCATGTAGCACTATCCTCTAACCATCTTGTGAAGAATTGTAAGATCCAGCATGCACTGAGCATTGTGGGAACCATAGGGCACAGAGTGACTACCCCTCTTACCATCTGGATTCTTGTGTCTCCACCCTGCTCAAGTCTATAGCTTCCTATAGACTTGAGAGCCTCCCTGCCAGTATATACAGACAGTGTCCAAGTGTCAGCACAGGCATTCTGGGCTCCAGGGCTGCTCAGTCTGTGTCCAAGGCTGCCCTTGAAAGCCAGGGCTAAAGCCTTGTCTTCATTACTTTTCTGTTGCGGGCAACTTATAGAGGAAGGCAACTTATTTGGGTCTTACAATTTCAGAGGTTTGGAGTCCAGGATCATCATGGTGGGGAGCATGGCAGCAGGCAGGCATGGCTCTGGAGCAGTAGCCCAGATCTTAGATCCAGATCCATAAGCATAAGGCAGAGAGAGAGAGACAGAGACAGAGACAGAGAGAAACAGAGAGAGAGACAGAGAGAGACAGAGACAGAGACAGAGAGGGGAGGGGGAGGGGGAAAGGGAAAAGGACATACAGAGAGAGACAGAGACACAGAGACAGAGAGACAGAGAGAGAGAGAGAGAGAGAAAACATTTTGGGCTTGGAATGGCATGGGCTTTTGAAACTTCAAAGGCCACCCAAGTGACACACCTCCTCCAACAAGGCCACACCTCCTAATCCCTCTCCAAATATTCAGATATATGAGCCCATGTGGGCCATTCTCAATCAAACCACCTCAAGCCTGAAAAACCTAGAGCAGCAGGGACGGAGGGAAGGCTGGAAGCCCAGGCATCCTTGACTCTGGGGTTTGTTCTGTACTGCTTAGGAAAGACCCCAGCACCCTTGAGCCCCATCTCCCTGCATCTATCCCTCAAGCTAACTCACCCTTCTCTCTCCCACTGTCTGACACATACAAGTTGTCTTCTGTCCCTGGGGCCCAAACGTCAGACTTCAGATGGATGGTGATGGGTGAAGACATCACACAGAGGCTGGGGGCGGGGGGGGGGGGGGGGTGGACCAAGAGGAGACCTGGCTTCCACAGCTTGTATCCTGGAAGAGCCTTCTGGGACACTGGGCTCGAGGCAGGGAGGATGGAGCGTCCATAGGAAACGCCAGGAGGAGCCTAGAACTCCCCATGTGCACCGAGGGCTTCCTCGGAGGCTGTCAGGTGCCTCCAGATCTGGGCTGGGCATCAGCCTGCGTGGAATGAAGTGCCTGGAAGAGGGGGCCCTTCTGAGCTGTGGGAACCCCCGTGACAACAGCAGACTGCTGCTGGCAGTCAGGATGAAAATCAGGCCTCCTAACTGCGTCCTGCCTGGGGCACTTCGCTTCTGGCAAGGTATTTTCAAACTGGACTGTGAGCAAGGCAGCAGATGTCCGGGCACCTCAGTTTCCCGATGGATAAGGTGGGGGGATGCCATCTAGCACTGTGTGCTTGGCCTCCGTGCATCTCCAGACTGAAGGCGGGTGTAGGTGTTTTCCATTTCTGTTCCCCTATCTAAGTCTGTCTCCACTGGGGAAATCCTCCCCCACTAAGGCACAATTAAATTTCCCAAATTAATTACGTACCTGACAGCAGGATTGGTGATTTCCTAATTCCCACTGTAATTACATGGCAGGAGCAGCCACCCCAGTCTCCCCGGCGGGTGTGGGCTGTGCAGTGAGCATGGCATTTGGTTGGAACCTGGCTGGGGGCAGCGGGGGTGGGGGGGTGGCTTCTGCTTACAGACACAAAGCAAGTTCCTGGCCTGTCCCACACCATGCTGTCTCTCTGCTGTCCTCCTAAGGTCGTATGGGTCCAGGCAGGGAGCTAGTGGAGCTGTGATCATGAGGCATTCTGAAGTGGCTAGGATGGTGCTCTTCCATAAACAGGACCAGCGAAGTGAGGAGATGGTCCCTAGGCTGTGTTTTGGGGCTCAGGATGTACCTGGTGAGAGCCAGAGAGCCTGATCAGGGAAGATGTGTTTGCAAAGCCAGGACCGGAAGCAGAAGTTCAGGTTCTGAGCTAGGTCTCCTGCTTCTCCACCTACAGGGGGTCCTGTGCTCAGAAACCAGCTAGGAAGATGGGCAGCTAGCCTGGTGCTCAGCGGTAATGCCCCTGATAAGTGGCACCTCCATTTCTTCTGTGCCAGTAGAGAGAAGAATATCATAAAGTCATTAGGAGGTCAGTGACCTGGAGAAATGGGATTGCCTCAAATGTGGCTTCCTTTCTTTGAAGAATCCAGCTACTACTTCATCTCCCAGTGTGTTGACTGGAAAAGCTCTACTTGACTTTATGCTTAAAATTAAACAGCTGGCGCTGGAGAGATGGCTTAGTGGTTAAGAGTGTGTACTGCTCCTCTGGAGAAACAGAGTTTGGTTTCCCATACCCAAGTAAGGCAGCTCACAGCTACCGCTAACTCTAGCTTCAAGGATGTCTGATTCCTCTGGCTTCTGTGGACTGCTGTATTCATGTGCATAAACACACACACACACACACACACACACACACACACACACACACACACACGTGAGAGGATGTGGCAAACACATGCGATAGCCCATGGTAGCTGTGAATGTCCATCAGATGCCAAACGTCAAGGCCCTGCAAGAAGTCCTCTGCCTCCTGTGTCCAGCACACAAATCAAAGAATTGACTTCACAGTGTGGACAAGACAGAGAGCCACAGGACAGAGAGGTGGCCTTCAGTTTAGAACTCTGAAGTTCCCTGCTGTGGCTGGAGCAGAGACCAGGACCCCCAGCCTGCCTCACTGTCACTCTGGGAGCTCCATGTTTTCCCATGTGAAAAATGGCATCAGTGTTCAAGTCCTCTGGAGGATGAGGGTCATGGCCAAGAATGGACTTGAAGGCTGGGGTGTGGCTGAAGGGAGAGTGCTGGTCTCACATCTGCCCAGAGCACAACAGCCACAAAAGAATAAACTCAGAGGTGTTCTGTGAACAGCACATTCATCCGACTGTGCAGTCTGTCTGCTCCCGCCCCTTTCTCTTACCCCTGCCCTGCACAGAACCCCACCCACCACCTTTCCACCAACTTGTTGGCAACTTCCTGTTCCTCTAATCAGGGAGGGTTCTGGGGGAGGCTGAGGGTGGGAAGAAGGAACCACAAGAGTCTCCTCATCTTCGGTGCCAGTGTGTACCTGGCAGGGACCATGTCCCTGTGTGTTTTAGGTCCTGCTGCACACCCCGTCCTGAGTATGGTTCCTGGTTGTTGGCCAGGCTCATGAGCTGCAGGACCATCCCCACCTTCCTGGTCTTCTGATCCAGCCACCACATTGTAGGGTGGCTCTAGGATGAAGGCTGGCACAACTGAGCCTCCCACACCATGGGCATCCCAGGATTACAGTGGGCCACGCTGTTGCTCTGGTCTCAGGCAGGCCTTGGCAGGAGAGCAGCTCAGAACAGCCTTCATGAGGAACGAATGTTGCCCCTAACCACAATGCTGCCCTTCCAAGCCACAAGCCCTGGCAGGCAGCACCACCATGGCTTCAGGGACCGCGGAATTACATCTCTTTCAAAATGCTCCTTTTTTAAATTATAATTGCTGTGACGGGCATAATCCCGCTTATCTCCGTCCACCCTTGACAGTGGATTTGCTATAATGAACTGTAGCTGTGCCGCCTCTGATCTCTGAAGGCTGTTTATTTCCCAAGTTAGCGTGGGTTCCAGATTGGAGGACAGTCTGCTGCTGTCCTGGGAAGTGGGTTCCCACCATGCTGGCTTATTTTCACAGTCACTGCAACTCAGGCTCTTCTCTGTCCTGGGGGTCCTGGGAACAGGCAAAGCTCCCTCTGCAGTGTGTTCAGAGCCTTGCCTGAGGAGAGCCCTGCTGCTGCCTAACTGCCCACAGCCCTGTTGCATAGTGTCCTCCTGGCTAACCTCTCCTAGGAGAACATGTGACTTCCTAATCCAAAAAGACCAGCTGAGGTTAAAACACAGAGCGTGCCTAGTCTAGATGGCCAGAACCCACAGGGTGATGCAGCCAGGGGGCTGTGCCCTGTTCTATCCACAGCATGCCCGGGAAAGGCAACTGGGGTATGCAGTCCCAACTCAGGGCCTTTACAGGGGCTGATCTTCTTTCTGCCTTGATACCCACAGGGACCCACCAGCCCTCCACGCATTCCAGTCTCTGCTCTGTGTCACTTCCCCGGGAAGAGCTGTTCTAATTTCATTCTGTCGCTGTGACAAATACCATGGCCAAAGCAACTCAGGGGATGGAAGGGTTTATTTGGCTTACAGGACATAGTCCATCACTGAGGAAAGCCAGGGAAGGAACTGGCAGCGGAAACCGTGGAGGAATGCTGCTTGCTGGTTTGTCTTCTGGTTTGGCCCACAGACCCATGCTTAGCTAGCTTTCTATACAGCTAGGACCATCTGCCTAGGGAATGGTGCCGCTCACAGTGTGCTGAGCCCTTCTGTGTCAATTAACAGTGGTGACAATCCTCCACAGAGGGTGGAGATGTGCCCTGGGCAGTCTCTGACTGGAAGCTCACTTCACATGGTCCACTTGGTGACCCTGGGGAAGGCATGGTTCTCCTCATTCCGCAGCAGAGGTCCCTGAGGACCAGCAAGCTGAGTGATCTTCTCAGGGTCACTGTGGCCTCTGTAGGAGTGTGACACAGCCCTGGGGTGTTCAGTGTCCTCCAGGAAGTACCCTGCTCTTTTTATGCTGTAGGTGCTGATAGGCCTTGGTCCTCCTGGGAGCCCAAGAATGTGTGCAGACCAGTGCTCTATGGGGAAATGAGTGCTCCTTCTCATGAACAGGGCCACACTCATCTGCTTGTCTACAGCCGGATCTCAAAGGGGAAACTTGCACTCAGAGCCACAGCTTTCCCTGGGTGTTTCAATTCCCAGGGAATGCCAGTCCCCAACACTGTCTCCTCTGGAAAGTAAATACTCGTCATGAATGGGACCATGGGAGGTAGAGATGAAGTTCTCCAGCCCAGGAGCCTATGGTCAGTACGCTCTCTTGTGTCCTTCATTGTCTTACTCTTCAGAAAGGTGACTGTGTGCTGGCCTCTGACAGGTAATCACAAGCCTGGCCATTCCTAGGAGGCGCAGGTGTGGCCTTCCCTGTCAAACCCAGAGGGATAAGCACTGTGTATTTCCCAGCCCACCAGATCAGGATGAATGGAGATAATCTCTACCTGGCCACAAGAGCTGCCCAGGTCATCACTAGGGTCGCTGACACCCCCTCTTTGAGAATCTACAACAGAGAGTGATTTTGGCACTGGGGCTCTGCCTCCTCCTGTGGGCTGGAAGGTGACGTGGTCTCTGCCTGGGTCCTGGAGGCATGCCCAGCTTAGGTTGGCAAGAGCAGCTGTGAAAACGAGAACACCGCTGCAGGGTGACAGCCGTGTGCCCGGTGAGCAGCAGTGACAATGCCCGTGCCAGGAAAGGGAGCCAGGTGATTCCAGGGACAGGGGCCTCATTTGGCTTGGAGGGTGACAAGAAAGTTCTGAAGACTGCCCGGGGGCAGAGCCCTTGTAAAAGTCCCACTTGTGACATTTAAAACCTGTGGGACACCATGGGGAGCTC
>CABHPP010134160.1:42491-61130 GCA_902168425.1 Peromyscus attwateri
CCCCCCTGTTCCTGATCCATGCATGGAGTCTCCACCATCTCAGGGCTTGTCGAAGCTCTCAGCTGCAGCATTCCCCATTCCACAAGTTGGATCGGAGGCCAGAGGGCATCTTTTAAGGAACAGTGCCCTGGACTAGAGGAGTCATAGGGTGGCAGGGGTAAAGGAGCAGGAAGGGATGGCTTCTTCATGGTGCCTGGCATGGTGCCTGAGTGTGTGGCCCATGGTGTATTGGCAGGATCTTCCCTGACTGTGTACAAGGGAAAAGTGTAGCCAGGCAACATGAGAGCAGACATGTCCTCTTTGGTCCCGAGACACCGGCAGTGAGTCAGGGTCCCTGGCTGCCACACTTGGGGGCCATGTGCCTGTGGTGACGTGTCAGCCCTTTCCTGTTCGTGTGCTGGATGCCCTACTCCTCCATACCGAAGGAGAGCAATTGCCTTGGCAGAGATGCAGCCTGGGAACTGCTATCAGGTCCTGAGATAGAAGTTAGAAAAGAAATGTAACAGAAAAAGGTGTAAAGAGTCCTTCATAGGGATGGCTTATAAGAGTAAGAGGCGGGGAGCTGTCATGGATACCATAGTGGGAGAGGCCCAGAGAAGAGCCTTCAGAGACCCCCCCCCAAAAAAAACCCAAAGGGAATACCTGAGTTTTCTAAGTTTTGGGGGGCTGGTGGGAAGTTTTATACTATGTGATTTAGTTGGGGCTAAGCCTGTATGACAGAGAAGCATAAAGGAGCCAGGTACTTGGTAGACCCATTAATTACTGGCTGTAAAAACTACAGCACTGCATGGCTTTTTAATTTTCTGTCTCAGAGAGAGGGAGAGAGAGAGAGAGAGAGAGAGAGAGAGAGAGAGAGAGAGAGAGAGAGCTGTAGGGAGGTTATGGCCTGATTACTTTAGATCTGGCCTCTTAGCGTCCCTGGCGTCTTAAAGAGGCAGGTCCATGGTCTGACAGGGCTTGGTCATGGCAGCCCCAGATGCAGACAAAGCCGGGCATCTCAATCCTCAGAATGATAGTCAGCTCTGCATCTGGAAGACTAGGGTTCACAAAGCTTAGTGGGCTGATGAAGGTTGCCATCTGGGATCTGGAGTCCCCCCTTGCACATGGACAATGCCCTTCTTCTACCACACCCCTCTTCCAGCCTAGGGTGAATGGAAGCAGGCACTGCCAGATCATCAGATCTACTCTAGCATCGCTCCTCATCCCGTGGGTCCAGGATTGTCCTAAGCATGGGGAGATTGGACCCCTTTCTATGGGAATGTGGCCAGCAAGGACACAGAGAATGGAGGTCCCGTTGTACAGTCAGAGTCTGAGGGTCTTGGAGGTCAGGCTCAAGAACAGACAATATCACAGACTCTGGAAGCTTCTGCATGAGAGAATGAAGAGATCTTGCAATTGATATGGTTTTTATGGAAGTCCTTTGGTTGGAGTATAGGACTGGAGGGGCAACAAGAGCCAGGAAGAGGCATCTATCTATCTATCTATCTATCTATCTATCTATCTATCTATCTATCCATCCATCCATTCATCCATCCTTCCATCTATCCATCCACTCACTCAGCCAGTGTCCATCCTATCACCAATGATACTGCCTCTGATCCCTATGAGTCTGACCTTGGTGGACAGGGACATGACTAAGAGGGCCCTGGTTCAGGTGATGCCCTCTCAAAGAGGGAGTGCCAATCCCTGAAATGAGGTACCTTTGGGGAGGTACCTTGAAGGCCCCAGAATGGAACTGGTAGTGTCTGGGAGATGGGAGAAAGAGCTGTGTGTGCTCACTTCTGGGCCTGTTTTCTGGGTGGGCTCCCTGGGGGTACCAGCCTGGGACAAGCCTCTTTGTCTCTTTCTCTGTTTGATCCTAAGTTCTGTCCAGCCCTAGCACCAAAAAGGAAGCAGGGGCCCCAGTGTGGCTCCCTCCCCTGCTGTAGGGAACAGGACTGGCATGGACCTGAACACTCCAGCTGTCTAAAAACTGGGGCCCCTGGATCATCCCTGTTAGCCTCTCTGGACTTGCTTCCTGAGAAGATTCAAGCTTGCAGAGCTTTTTCCCTCCAGAATGGTGGGGAGGCTGGTGAGCGAAGCCAGAGCACATGACCCTGGCAAGGGTTCCATCAATCTTCCCTGCCAAATGGCAAGGCCCAGTATCTCCCCCTGTAGCCAGTCAACTCTCCTGTCCTAGGGAACACTGACTCAGTGGGACCTGCCTGTATACAAAGCTTCTGTTCAGAAACAGTGAACCCCTTGCAACACCAGCCTAATGCGTAAGGAATTAATTATTCTCTCTGAAAGCCATTAGAATACCACTGGAGAGAAGCCAAGAGCCCAGGCTTCTCAGAGATACCTCCAGGGCCTTTCATCTCGGGAGCTGATCCAAGACAGATAAGACTCAATTCCACCTTCTCTAAAGATGCATAGACCCTCATACCCTAAAGTGAGGATGACCAGAGTAAAATGGAATAGAAAAGGCCCTGGGTCTCAGGGCAGCCACCCATGCTACAGTATACCCTCTTCTTTCTCCAATACTCCAAGGCCAGGAGGACCTACTGTGTGAGGGGAGCTCAGGTCAGCACACTTTACTTGTATGTCTGTTTCTCAGGACTACAGGGAGTTCTGAGACTACAGGAGGACCCAGGAATGACAGAGGCCACACGCAGGAAAAGCAGCATCCTCAAGATGCTGTCAGGCTTGTAGGGGATTGATGGCTGCCTAAGGTCCCTGGCCGGCAAGGGTTGAGAACTGAGTGGATTTGTATTCACGTGCTCTGGAGCCCGAACCCTTCATTCTCCATAGCCTCAGATGATAGATACTCAGTTTGCACTGTATGCCTGGGATGCCCTGTGTTTGGAGGCTGGCCACTTTCACACCACCCATGTATCCTGAAGGCCTTGTGACACTGTCATCAGGGACAGACCTCTGTTAGCTTGAGCTGCCACTGAGTACCATAGACTCACTGAATTAAACAGCAAAGCCTATTTCTTCATGTCCCAAGGGTGCACGTCCAAGATCCCATGCCAGCATGGATAGGCTCTGGGGACAGCCCTCTTGAGGTTGCAGGCCCCATCTTCTGCGTCCTCACATAGGAAAGGGGATGTCCACCTTTAGGCCTCTTGTCGTAAGGAAGGGCCCTGGTCCCTTTTATGGTGGCTGCACTCCCATGTCCTAGAGCCTTGCAAAGGCTCACTCTCCAGATGCCATCCCCTGGGGTCAGGGATCCAGCATGTGACAGAGCCAGTGAGGAGCATGCTTTTAGTGCGCTGAAGCCTGCTAGGTACTTTCTCTCTCTCCTCCCTCAAGAACATGGAGATAAGAGGTCGCCGTTTCAGTGGTGGCTTAGACATGCTCAGAACTTGGCCTTGGTCAGCAATCTGACAGAAGGCAGAGCAGTCTTGAGTAGGGTTCTGGCATCTCTCGTTGTCCTGACATTTCTCCAGGGTCTGGGTGTCACTCCAAATACCCAAAGGGGGGGAGGTCTGAACCCAGGGTGACTCACTGGTCCTTAGGTGGGTGTCCTACCTCCTAACCCCTCTTCATTTTAATCCTACACATCTGTATAATGGGAGTCCCTGCTGACTTGGCATCCAGTAAATAAACAGCTCTGTCCTTTTGGGAAAAGAGGAGACAAAGGGTTTCCTTCCCTTGAGCATAAAGGCAGCTGAGAGGACCCATGTGTGCAAGGTGACCGTACCACACAGCCTGGAAGGCCAGCAGCTTTATCCTGTACAGCCACGACTAGGGCATCTTTCCTGCCTGGCCTCAGTGAAGATGAAGATTCCCGAAAGAGCATGTGGATGATCTTCATTTCCGGGGCTGATCCCCATTCCCACAGCTCATCTTTGCTCCCATGCTAACCCTCACTCTCCTGGGTGATCTCCATACCTGTGGCTGATCCCCATTCTCTATTCTGATCTTTGCTCCCGTGGCCCATCCATCCTCTCATTCCCATGTTGGTCCCTGTCCCCTGTACTGATCCCCATTCCCATTGCTGATCCCTGTTCCCTCTGCTGATCCTCATTTTCATGGCTAATACCTAATCCCATGAAACTCTGCTCAGCTTCTGTTAAACAAGAACCGGGACTCCAGGACACATCATCTGATAAGCTGTGTTTGTGGCAGCCTCACTTTCATCCTTTTCCATGTCTATAGAAAACAGTAGCAAATCATGTTTCTATCCCTTGTGTGTTGAAGCCTCTTATGAAGCTTAAAGGATTTCTGCTTGGTAAAAATAGCTAAAATTTGCAAATGGGCTCCACATTGGGCATCCTCAGGCAGGTGAGAGCATCCTGGATAGTTGGGGGAGGGGCTCCAGCCTCTGCTTCTGTCTGCGTTCCCAGTCCCTGAATCCCAAGGCTGCTAAACCAAATCTGACCCTTGCCTGTCTGTCAGAGATGGTCTTCTCCGGGCCTTTGTTACACAGATGACACCACATCCACACAAGGGTCCGGGGTCCATGGCTCCCAGCATCCCACATCCTGCCCCCATGACTTCAGCAGCCTCCTCTGGGTTAGCCTGGCACTCCCTCTGTTTGCAGACCCCAGCCCTGCCTGGAACACTCCTCATCCCTGCCACATGCTTGGAACTCTTGGTCTGTCCTTGAGGTCCATGTTTTCCAGCCTGGGCCTTCTCACCTTCCCACCTCAGCATGTAGGGCTGCCAGTTGTGCCCACGGCTGACTGACTGCAGAAGTGAGCCCACTAACAGCCTTTGCTCAGGTCTCACGTCGCCCCCTCAGCTCTCTAAGGTTCACCTATCTTCCCTAACACCAGATAAGCTCAGGACTCCAACATGGACCCTCTGCCCTTCCCTGTGCACAGCCTAGCATCAAAGATGTGCCTGCGTGGTGCTCTGAAGCTGTCCTCTGCACCGAGGGGAAACACCCACAGCAGGCGCTCCATCTCTTTGCCATTTCTGCTAGCACCCAGCCCCATGCCTGAAAGATGCCTTGAGCGAGTGACTGTGTGCCGTGAACAAACTGACTTCAAAATATCCCTGGTGAAATTGAATGTGAGAACGCAGCACCCCACTTGTGGCTGTTTATTTCCGGCCGGTGTCTGGGCTTCCGCTCTGGGTACCGTTCGTGCCCTGCCTCCTCCATCCAGAACGTAACAATTGTCACATTCTTTTCATAAACAAAGGGAATTCTTTCCCTACAGGTAATCCACGATCAGAATTGCTGGTTAAAAGATGGGATAGTGTCACCAGATAAGTGGCGAGTAGGCACTCAGCGACCATGTATCTGTTGCCACATGGGGAAATGCGTTGTCCACATCTCCACAGTTCTTTGTCTATCAGTCTGATGGGGGCCATAGGATAAGGGGAGGAGATAAAGCCAGAGTTGATGCTATCTGACCACCTTTCTTGTCTATTAGCCATGCACCTGGGCTGAGTCTAGGAGCCTCCTGGGCGTCCCGGTCTCTGTGCTGTGGATGGATAACACAGGCCACTAGGGAGCTCATCCTTGGTGCTATTTCTATGTACTGTGGAGACTGAGGGATGTCCCCCCCCCCAAAAAGATGTACACATCTGATCCCCAGGGCCTCAGATTTTCACCTTCTATGCTAACCCAGAACAAGTTGAGGATCCTAAGACAAGGACACCACCTCCCCTGGATTGTCTATGAGCCCAATGTCACCCCAAGATCCTTAGGGGAGGGAGGCAGGCATGGGTTTAGAGACTGGAGATGCTGTGTTGTGGCTCTGAAGGTGGAAGAAAGACATGCAGCCAAGAAGAGCTGGTACCTCTAGAAATAAGACAAAACAGAGACTGACTCTCCACACTCATTGCCATCTCCAGAGCAGGTCAGGGGGTCACTAGTGGGGTAAGGAAACTCCACAGCATTCCCAATTCTGTAGAGCCAAGCCACAGCCCTGCAGGGGCCTCCTCTGGAGAAGGGGAGGACAAAGGGAGACATTGGTGGGAAACTCGTATGGGAAAGGACCTGTTGCCCTACCAAATCACCGTAGCCTCAGTAGCTTAAGACACCGTGGGTTCATTGCCCTGCATGTCTGCAGAATGAAGTTCCAAGTGTGTCTTCTGAGTTAAGAGCCAGGACCAGCAGGGGCCATGGCTGCTGAAGGCTGGAACCACCTGCTCCCTACCTGCCAAGGGGCTGTGAACCAGCTGCACCTCCACTTTCGGGTAGGCCTTCTGTTTAGCCCATCTCCTTTCTAAGGTGGGCTCCGGTGGCTTGCTCTTGTCTTTCCTAGCCAGGGCATGTCTAGGGAGGGCCTCTGTGCTCCTAGAAGTTTCCGTGGTACTTTGATTGTTTGCTACCCTCCAGGGTAGAATATGGTAGATCTGCTGAACAGAACGTGATTGAGACAAGCAAGGTGACTTTGCTGCTGCCGCTTTGTGTCACAGCGCACCGGCCTCCCAACCCTTCCAGAGGAGTCTTGTCTTATTTGTCAGCTGGGACTCCCTGGGGCTTTTCTTCCAGTTTGGTCCAGCAGACATCTGCATGCTGTTGTGCTAGTAGACATATTGGGCCCAGCCAAAGGTCCTGACACTGAAAAAATACCACAGCCCAGCAGGAAGATAGAGGGAGGACAGGCAGACTTCACGTAACTTTGTGCCTGAGTGCTGGATAGAGGGCCACTCAGAGCTGGCACGTGCAGAGGAGCCTTGACCCAGCAACAAAGAGCTGGCTGTAGTGAAAATGGTCCTGGGTATGCTCGCTCGCTCGCTGTCTCACTGCAGAGCTGGGTCTGCTCAACCAATAGGAACTTGGTGTTCGATGCTCCCGACTGCCTCACCTCAGGGCCTTTGCACCTGAACAGTAACAGTCTGTTAGCCCAGATCCCCATCACATGGTCTTCTGGGACTCTAAATAATTGATTGACACCTACTGGGCCAGGCCTATTCATGAAGGGAGACTGGTTCACAAAAGATTGGGTATATGAATAAATTATAATACACAGATAATACCACCATGTAATTACTGGGGTATAAGAGAGCAGTTACACGGCTAATTATGCCTTGCCGCTGTGCTACGGGCTCTGTACATTGTGGAGTCTGTAATGGCTACAGGCACAGAAAAACTGCTCTCCACGTGGGTCATAAATAGGAACTCAAGGACAAGGCTGCAGCATGAATTCTAATTGTCACGTAATTAGAGAGCAATTAAATAGCTATTTGTCCCATATAAATTAGCCATTAGCCGTCCTCTGTGTCCTGCTGTACTTTTAATAAGGTGTGGTGTCTCCCTTACTGACAGGAAAGTAAATACCCTGAGCTGAGGGGGAGACCCACTGGGGACAAGGTGGGTGAATCCCTGGGGCTCCTGGCCAGAGGTCTCTGGGGTTTCTGGCACTGATGGGCTAGTTTTCTGACTCTGGCCTAGAAGATAAATATCATAGGATGGTGTCTCTGTTTTCCAGACACTGGCACATTTAGTGAGCCAAATGGTGATGCTATCTGCCCTGTGACCCTGTTACTATCAGGCTCTTCCTGGGAAGGATCCTAGTTTCTCCTATATATCTGTGCCAGCCATTGCTCCCCAGCTCCCTGACTTCATATGTACATATACACGCACGCATGCACGCACACTGGCTGTGAAGGCAGAGCACCCACCAGATAACTGCAGGAAACGAAGACAGACCTAAAGGAGTAGAGCCCTCCTGCTCCCCCCACTCCCTATGTGAAGAGGGGGCCTGGGGCATCCTGTCTACCTTAGAGGCTCCACAGTGCCACCCAGCGGTGGCCTCTCCCTCTGGTGCACCTGCTCCGAGTTGGTCAGAAGGTTTGCTTCAAACACATCTGCCAGCCTCTTTCTCTGAGCCCAAAGGCCATGCTCATACCATCTCAATGGCATGAATTGGGGTATGGCGGGAGCAGAGGCAGAAAGAGGGATGGGGTTGGAATGGGATAGAGATACAAAAACAGCTGAGGGGAGGAGGCAGGGGTGAGAGCCAGGGGGCTCAGGAGCCATCCTACAACAAGGAAAAGTTGAAAGACCACACTTACTCACTGTGGATTCGTGGGAGCAGGATGTGTGTGGGAAACTAAACAGGTGAGGTGTGGAGGATGAGCTGAGGGAGCTTTGGGTGGATCTCTTGGGGACAGGAGGAGAGTAAGGATGCAGGTGCTGGATAGAAAGATGGCCAAGCACCACCCGGGAGCCCCTGCATCTCTGGGTAGGTGTTGGTTGTGGTCTATGGGGAGGGGATTGAGAGACAATGTCATTGCTGGGTTGCTCTAAGTGTTCTGATTTTTTTCTTTAATTATGAAGTACAAATAACTTGTCATTTTTTTCTAAAAAATTAAAGGGCATAGTTATCTATCAAAGACAGAAATATATTTTCAGTATTGAACTTCAAAATCATAAAATGTTTTTCAAAGCTAGCAGACACAGAAAGGTCTGAGCTCATGGTTTTATACCCAACTGAACTGTCCTTGTAGGTTAGACTAAAGCCATCTATAGATAGCAGAATATTCTAAATTAATTGCCCAGGGATGGTTTTTAAGGGACGATATCTTGGAAATATTTGCTGCAGAGGGACAGATGAGGCCCCATGTGGTAAGGCAGAAACAATTAACAGTGTACAGTGGGACAAGGGACAAGTGGATCCCACATGCAACTGAGTGGAAGGGAAACTGGTGTCTGTGCAAAAATCCCAGAATGCATCAATGAGGATGTAATGTTGGGGTGTGAAAAGGAGAGAAGACAGATGGAGGAGAGCAAGTCAGAAAGGGCCACTTTGCTCCTAATATTAGACCCTGAAAAAAATCATACCTTGAGAAGTAGTTTTGTATAAGTTTAAATAGCCTTGCTGTGTACAGAGTGTTTGTTGTCCATACAAGTGAAGGAGGAAAGAGGCCCATGGGAGAGGACGCAAGCCGCAGGGCAGTGTTGACAGTCAGAACATGTGTAAACTCAGTGACATGAGACTGGGGATCAAATGACCAGGAGGCTTTACTATAGGTGCAGGTATTGGTCTTGGCTTTGCATCCTGTTGGGGAGGGCTGAGAGAGAGGATGGAGTGAGGGGGAGAAACAGCATCTGCTTCAGATCCTTCCCAGGGGTACACTTCGGAGGCTGGAGGTTGTCTACTGTGGACCTGATAAGCCTACAAGGCAGGGAAGTCGTTTGTCAACTGGTGGATGACCTTGTGATTTCAGTGCAGAGCCTATGATTAGGACCCCACGGTGTCATCTCCATGGTGAGCCCCCTTGGCTCTATATCAGCTTCTACCCCAGGCAAGAACACTTTCCCGTGAGCTGGTTCTGGTGCTAGCTAATCCACTGTTAAGATATTCAGTCTCCAGCACTCAGCAACCACTTAATTAAAGAAAAGTGTGTGTGTGTGTGTGTGTGTGTGTGTGTGTGTGTGTGTGTGTGTGTTTCTGGCCACATGTGCCATGGCATATGTGTGGAGATCAGAGGCTCTGGAAGACAATTCTCTCCTCCCACTTTTGCGTGAGTTCCAGGCTCCAGCTCAGGCTGCCAGGCTTGTGCAGCAAGTTCCTTTACCCCTTGAGCCATCTCGCTGCCTGCAGCAGCTACGTTTGAAGTGGTCGAGGTCAGACGTCCAGTGTATTTGAAGGGAGAAAGATGAAAAAGATATCCTCGTGCTCAGGATACCGCTGGGGTCTGGCAAGATGTACAGGTTTTTGCCAAATAACATAAATGCTGGCTTTGAAACTCTCGGAGTGCAGGAGCCCAGAGCCAGGCTATTTCCCAAAGATAGCCACTGTATGAGTCAGTCAGTCCTGAGAGCTGGCTATGTAGAGGAGAGTGGAAAGGAGTTCACAGACTGTGCCAGTAAATGCTGTGGCTCAAGGTGAGTGGTGGGAAGGGGCTCTGGACACTCTGCAAAGGTGCTTAGGGGCTAAGGCTACCAGTAGGTGAGGCTGGGTGCTACCACTCAGGTGTGGTCTGTGTCTGGGTCAGCAGCTCAGGCCAGGCCTTCGCTTGGCACAAAGAACAGGAGCGACCGCTGAGGTGAGGTGTCTTGCTCTAGCCAATCATGGAAAATTCTGAAATATACGAATGACCTCTAAGGCCCTCTTCAGGCTGAGCACTCACCGTTTGAAAGTGATGGTGATTGCACGAGACGGACCATTCGAGAACCCATTGCCCTGTGCACGTGGCACTGTTAAACTGTCCCATTTTAATGGCCACTTTCCCAGGGAGCATTTAGTTGCAATCTCTCTGAAATTGCCTGTGGATGACTTAGAGCAGGCAGAATTCAGATAGAATTTCCTAGAAGGCCCTTTTCCAATGACACCCAAGCCTTACCTCTGACGGAAACCTATAGGGACCAAAAGTAGAATGCCCCATACCAGCCCTACAGGTAGGGGAGACACCAGGGCAGGTGCTCAGCTGTGCCTCCGTCAATCTCCCAACATACACCCGATTGGGAGATGCTCTCACTTCCTCATCCATCCATGCAGGTGTTCAGGCTTGGGAACCCAGCCAGTGTTCTCATTCGGTGAGAGAGATGGACATGGATGTAAAAGTCAGGAATGGCCAAGATGCTGTGGAAAGATGAGCGAGACTGATGCATGGTCTTGGGATGCTGAAAATCTGCACTAAGTCTGGTTTTCACAAGAAGAAAATGTATATGCTTAAGGACATGTGCTAATGCCCTATACTCCAGAGATCATCATCTTTCTCCTCAACCATTCAATGGTGTGTCTTTCACCCCACCTGCCCAGCCAGCCAGCCATCTGTCTGTCCAGACACCCATTTGTCCATGTATCCAACACCCATCCATTCATCTGTTTATCCATGAAGCCATTCATACATACATCAATCCATCTACCCAGCCACCCACCCCACTCACTCAGTCTACAGCAGGCTATACCATTGTCTTGACGTCTGTTCAGTGGGGAGATGGGTATGCAAAAATCACAAGTGAGTGGTCAGGGCAGTTGTAGGAATGCTGCAAGGGCTTCCCGTGGGAACACAGAGGAGGACAGTTCAATTTGTATCTAGCTCATCGGTCCTTGAAAATGAGCCTGCTCCTCACCTCTTCCTTACCCTTACAAAAATCTTAAATCTGTCAGTTGAGCGGTGAGGTGGCAAATGACTTCTCAGACTTGAACCTCACTTACTCTGTCTGTAAATTGGGGATGTTGTCACAACCCTCGCTTCTGGATCTTGTGAGAGCCAAATGATAGAAAGATAAGAAAGGGCCGTGACGACTGCCGTGTGCTTTACAGACTGTGAAGTGTCCTAGCAACGCAGACTCATTCTCTTTATCACACTTATTAAGTAGCTAGAGATTAATAACCGACCATGGAGACTGAGAATTGAATTAACTGCCGTGGGCTAGATTCTATTATCATAATGATAATCATGCGCTCATCCAATGAATATTGGCCAAGTGCCTTCCACAGTCAAGCACCTTTGGAAAGTCTCCTTCCTATGTATGAACCACGTGGAGCCTTCTGCTTTAAGAAGCCGTAGGAACAATACCAGGTTGCGGGGCACAGCTTCCATGGAGATGGGTGGATGAACCCCTGGGTGCTGTATTATTGATACATGAGTCTTGGAGCACAGCATGTGGAAGAGTCCCACAAACATGGTCTGAGTGCTCCAAGCTCTGTGGCCATAAGTGTTCCTTACCTGTGAGTGCTCTGCATCTGTGAATGCTCCATGGTGTGGGTACTCTGCATCTGTGAGTGCTCCATGGTGTGGGCACTCTGCATCTGTGAGTGCTCCATGATATGGGCACTGCATCTGTGAGTGCTGTATGTCTGTCAGTGCCACACATCTGTGAGTACTCCTTGCCCATAAATACCCTGTGGCCATTAATGCTCCATTCTTGTGAGTGCCCTGTGTCTATGAGTGTTCCACATGTGCGTCCTCCATCCCTGTGAGAGTCCTGTGCCCATGAGTATTCCATATCTGCAAGTCGTTAATGCCTGTTAATTATCTGCCTGTTAATGACCCACATCAGTGAGTACTCCATATATGGGAGTAGTCTGTCTCTGTGACTGCCTATGACTGTGAGTTCTTCCCACCTGTGAGTGTTGCCTGCCTGTGAGTGTTCCATGTCTGTGAATGCTCCCTGTCTGTGCATGCCCTGAGCACAGCAATAATCTCCATGTTCCAACTCCATTTGCAAATGAGGAGGATCAGGCCCAGAGTGACACGGTGACTCCTTACAGATTTAGAGAAGACAGGAGCCGGGTGGCGGCAGTGGCGCACGCCTTTAATCCCAGTACTTGGGAGGCAGAGGTAGGCGGATCTCTGTGAGTTTGAGGCCAGCCTGGTCTACAAAGTGAGTTCTAGGAAAGGTGCAAAACTACACAGAGAAACCCTGTCTCGAAAAACCAAAAAAAAAAAAAAAAAAAAAAAAAAAAAGGAGAAGACAGGAAATGGACTGAGGCCAGTTGGACCCATAAACGGGACAGAGGGGTACGTTTGGCAGGAAGGAGCTCATCATGTCTTTAGAGCCACTTTGGGGTTCTAAAGAACCTCCACTCAATTTTGCTTGACTTCAGTGCTTGGAGCTTGGGTCCTGTACCCCACTGTGTGATTGCTGTGTCTACAATGATGTGGAACATTCCTTGAGAGACTTTGCATCTGTTCTAGGAGATTCATATACCTACCGTCATACCCCATCTTTCTGGCCTCATGCTGCCCACAGGGGCTCCTATGGGTGAAGCAAGGCTTGGCTTAGCCCTGCAGATGACCATTCAGGTCCATGGCTCAGCTTCCTAGGCCCCTTTGAGTTGCTCAGTTCCAGGCCTCTTCTGTCATCTGTGCTGCCCTGCTCTTGGCATTTGACCTGACGTATGTCACTCCCCCCAGAACCATATCCCAGTGCCCCGGGTCCCTTTGCTCATGGTAAACTGCTGTTCCTCTATGAGCGACTCCAGCACATCGATGGGGGAGGTAAGCACCCGGGCCTCCCACTGAGCTCTACCTGGCCCTTGGAGCCCAGGCTATGACCCTACAAGGTTCATGGGTCCCCATGTCCAAGCTGTGTACCAGGCTCTAACTCAGACAGACAGAACAGGCCTTGTCCCACTCTTTGGAGCTGGATGGAAGAATGGCGAGGCTGTAGATGGCCAGAGGATGGCACTTCTTCCCCAACCCCTCAAGGCCACAGTAGGGGACTGATAGGTCTTGAGGGTCAACAGGGATAGGATGTACCTACAGGCAGGGCACAGCCCTTCCAGCTGAGAGATCTGGAGGGCCTCCCTGGGGCTGCCTTTATTGGGGGAGGTACCTTGGACAGATGGGAGCCTATCAGGATGCAGAGGATGTTTGGTGAATAGGGCCAGAAGGGGCCCTGGTGGGACAATCACAAACCCTATCAGAGTCTCTGGATCCCTAAGCCACAGTCTGGCTATGAGTAAGAAACCAGTTGCAAAGGTGCCTTAGGTGTGACGAGGCCTTGGTTTGAGTGCCCCTCCCCACCGTAAGGTCTAGTGAGGCCCCATCCCCCACCCTGTGCCTTTCTCCTACCAGTAGCTTGAGTAACAATAGCACCACCTAGACAGCCCTGCACAGTGACCACTCACCACTATCATCCCAGGCACCACTGGTGGGAATGTGATGTCACACTATGAGCCATGCTACCTAGGTCCCGGTTCAGACAGTGTGTGGAGCTGGGACCCCTCTCCCCACCATCCTAAACTGTCCTTTATATATTCCAGTGGAGGCTGCTACTGAGGCCATGGGCAGAATTCCGGGACAAGCAATAAGCAGAATAGATGCTCTAGTCCTTGTGGCTTAGGAGTCTAGGAAAAATGTGGGTGGCTGAGTGCAGGATGCGGCTGGTAATTACCTCTATCGATCTGTTTGCTCTGTCTCACTCATCCCCTTCCCTGTTCTTCTGGCAGCAGGCTGGGAGGCTGTGGGCAGGCTTCCTGAAGCCGCTCTTTATTTACTCAGTTCCTCTGAAGAGTGACAGAGCTTCCATGCTGTGGGGGAGGGTAGGAGAATTGATTTCCACTTGGAAGGGGCTTATGAGTAGCTGTTTGCTGGAGGCCGGCTGTAGGTAGAAAAAGAACAGGTGGGGCTTGGGAGCAGGACTGTTTTGCCTCCTTAGGGGTCTGGAATGGGCCCCCAGATTCCACCTCTGTGGAGGAGGTGACAGTGTACCTCCTTGGGGAGGCTGTTCTCTGTGTCTGAGGCCTTGTTTGCTTTTTGGCCAAGGCCAAAACACGGCAGCTCAGCTGCCCGCATGCACATTCTCACAAGGTCATCTGCTGGCGTCCATAGAAAAAGAGAAAGTTTCATGTAACATTTCCCTTTCTTGGGTTTGCATCTTTTTTTTTTTTTTTTTATTTTGTGGTATAATGAGGCCCTTAGTGTGGCTGTAGTTAAGATGGGCAGAGGCCCTGGAAGTTGGACAACTGAGGTGCACCACACTGGGTGGAAATGTGACCCTCTGGTTGCTGACAGAAGCCAGGGTAGTGACCTCTGCATGGGCATAAAGTAGTTCATGAGTGATAGGCTAGCCTTAAACCCAAGCCTTGTAATTCTACATCTTTGAATATTATCTCCTGGCCAAAACCTCAGTACACTGAAGCCAGCATCTGGGTCTCATTCATCCACACATCCTGATCCCAAGCCTAAGAGGCCTTCATGACTTTGTTTATCCTGTCAGCATGAAGGGTTACTATGGGACTATTGGATCTAAAGTCCAGGTTCCCAAGGAGCAAGTGAACACATAGGGTAGGGATTAGGGTCATTTTGTGAATCCATCTATCCACTCACCTATCCATTCATTCTCTGTCTGTCTATCCATCTATGTCTTCTGTCTGCCTGTCCATCCAACCATCTATATGTCTATCCATCCATCCATCCATCCATCCATCCATCCATCTGTTTATCTGTCCATCCATCCATTTATCAATCTGTCCATCTATCCACCTATATGTCCATCCATCTATCCATCCATCCATCCATCTATCCACCCATCCATCCATCCGTTAGTATTTCAGGAGAAATCTGAAATGAGACACCTATGATGGATACTGGTGGGACCCCTACCCCAGAGACCTGACAACTTACTGTGGAGAGGCACTGGAAATATCTGAATTATTAATAGTTACAATTAACTAATGTTTTTAATTAGTCATCACTAGTAACTGTAGCAAATTGTTCCTAAAATAATGTTGGAAAAAAAACATTCAAGAGGCCCCTGAACAGACTAGCAATGGTCCTGATCCAGGGTGCAAGGAGTCAGGAAAGAAGGCTCTTCTGAGAGTAGGGGATGAGCTATGAACATGAAGTGCAAAGGCCCTGGGGCAGGACAGATAAATATCCAGAATGTGGCTTGAGGCGGCCGTGGTGGTGGCTGGTCGGGCGAATAAGGAGATAGCCTGGGGTGAGCCTGGGTTACAGTGCTGATAGGGATTGGGTTCAAATGCCAGTAGGGACTGGCAAGCTTTTTCTGTGAAGGACCTGATAGTAGACTCTCTAGACTGAATGTGTTGCCTGCTCTCTGCTTCATATTCCATTTTGTTTTGTATTACTTCGTGTTGTGTAATCATCCAACCCACGTTACTGTTCCATGGCTGTTATGACAAAGCCAGATGGACGGGTCCTTAAAATGCCAACCATTGACTGCCACCCTCAAGGAGGCCCAAAGGCTGAGGGAAGGAGCAAGCTAAACCCCTTTGGCTCTGAGAGGAGCCTCCTGCTTCTCCCAGCTCTCACAGTCTGTCCAGGCCATGGTCTCTGAATTATGGCCACAGTACTGTGAGCTCTGCCCCATCTTCATCTATGTGTCTGTGCTGACATCTCCTGTCCACCGGAGGATGCGGTCCCTGGGGTTAGACCCCAGCCTGTGCCAGGATGATGTCATTACTGACCACAGCTGCAAAGATCCCATTCTCAAATAAGGTCATGTTCTGAGACTCTGGGCAGACAGAAACCTGAGATGTGGGGGCTGAAGGTGCTAGCAGTCCTGGGGGGCAGCTTCTCGCATACCTGTTGGGAAGCCGGGCTCAGCATGTGCAAGGCTTGTCTGAGCTGATGGCCTAGGAAGCAGCTGTTGGCTGGCTTTGAACCCAGCTCACCTGTACGCCTTTCCCTAGCAATAAGCATGTTCTCAGAGCCCCTGCGCAGAGGGGAGACTTGTGTGTTGGCCTAGACATACGATTTTACCAGATATACAATTGCTCTGGAAATACGAGTGTAGTTCTCCAGCCACACAAAAACCCACCTTGGATAGCCCAACCCTGCTCTTGGGAACAGCCATGGGAATTTCCACAGTGATGCTGGGTGGTGGTAGGCTCTTGAGACACTCTCCCCCTCCATTCATGGACAAGGTCAGAGTTTCCTACTGTCTCCTCCAGACAGAAGTCATCTGGGGCCTACTCTTTGGCTGTGTGAGCATGCCCCTCAACCCTTGGTTGGAGAAGGGTCACCAAGACGGAATGAGAGGAAAAGACCCCAGAACTCTGAGGTAGAAAGCAGAAAGTCCCACCCACCCCATTGCAGAGAGTACTTCCATACCCCCACAGATGGGGGACCCACTGCCCCTGTGGCACAGCACGGAGGGCAATTTGCACAGAGCTGGTGCCCCCCACCACTGAAGCAGAGCACCGTTCTTGTTTATGTGATGTGCATTCTATTCTAGAATCCAAACGGGTCTAGCCACTTATTTAACCGTTGTGAATAGGGAGGGCCCCGCTATCACTAAGCAACCTAAGTGGGAACAATTTGGTTAAAACATAAACAACCTAATTCCAGAGAAATGGTACTTGCTAGAAATTACTCTGTAACAGAAAATGTCAGATTAATTTATTTGATGACAGCTTCTCCTTTGCCTCTTGCCTTGGATGTTTGAAAATCAAACTGGAAGTAGCTGGCTGAGGGATCCCAGCCCACCACAGCATCCCCCTGCTCCCTGGAAAGGCTGCCTTGCTGAGGACTTCTCTATGGGCTGTGAGGTCACAGCCCTGCCTCTACTCTCTGTCATCTACGGTCACAAGCTGAGGTCATTCTGCAGTGGTCATTCTGCCTTCTTCTTGACCCACGACCCTCTGGTGCTCAAGAAGAGCCCTCCTGGCCAGTCCCCAGCTCCTCCCTGTCCCCTGCTCCTGGCAGGTGCTGGCCAGTCTATGACTTCATGGGCACAAGGCACTCTCTTGTATGTGTTATGCCCAAGTCCCTCTTACACTCTGGTCGGGGTCCATCCTCATGACCTCACTTTTACAGTCGCCTCTGTAGAGCTCTATCCACATAAGGTCATCTTTCAGAGGACCCATGTCCTGGGCTCACTGCTGAAGGTGCTAGCAGCCCTGGGGGCAGCTTCTCACATACCTGTTGGGAAGCCAGGCTCAACATGTGCAGGACTTATCTGAGCTGATGACTAGGAAGTAACTGTTGGCTGGCTTTGAACCCAGCCCACCTGCGTTCCTTTCCCTGGTAACAGGCATGTTCTCAGAGCCCCTACGCAGAGGGAAGACTTGTGTGTTGGCCTCTGGTACAAAGGCTCTTATGAGTATTCATTTTATTCCAGAAACGAAGCATAGGCTCCCAGCTTGGGGGCCCTTGCTTGCTTCCCTTGGGGATCAACAAACCCAGTTACCTGCATCCATAGCTCATGTCTTCCTATTCTCCATGTCCCTTGGAGCAGCTTTTGGCTCTCTCTCACAGAGGCAGCAGGATCTGAGGATGAATCCATTCCGGCAAGTGCTCAAGGAAGGGAAACAACCCCCTGGCATTTCTGTATGAGATGGAGACTGTGCTGTCTCAAGTTGAATTGTTCTTTTGATCTAGGATCAATGTGACAAGATTTTAAAAATAAACAACTGTTTTCAAACAATTTCCCAGCCCACCCTTGAGACTTGAATCCTTGCCTTCCTGGATATACTGAGGGGAGGAACAAAGGCCCCAGGTTTCTTTGCCATTGTCACCAGAGAAGGGGAGCCCTCAGGAGATGGAGTCTGGGAGTTTACAAGTTCAAGGCAAGCCTGCACTACATAGCAAAAGCCGGTCTTGAAGAGGAGAGAAGGGGAGAAGAGAGGAAATGAGGGGAGAGAAGAAGAGAGGAGGGGAGGGGAGGGGAGGGGAGGGGAGGAGAAGGGAGGGAAGAAGAGAGGAGAGAAAAAGATGATGTCATGATGAGGATGCTGTAAGGATGCTGATGGGATAGTAATGGTGACTAGGAGGATCTGATGAGGAGGTAATGGAGATGGTAGCAGTAGAGATGAAGTAACCAGGACAGTGATGGTCTTCACTGCTATAGCTGAGCCTCTAAGGGGAACTACATATTATTCTTTCTGCCACCACACTGCTGCTAAGTGGGTAGCAATGGTCCCCCAACAGGTCAGAGCTAGAGTGACTCACATGACTTAATGCTTCCCCACATCATTGTGTCTCTTGGGAGTAGGGTGGGAAACACACAGCCCAACTTGCAGGAAGTACTTCGGTCCTCCTCTCCCTGGTCAGCATGTGACATGCACTGTTCTTGCTCACTGGATCTGGCTGGAGTTGGTCCCATGGCCTGCCTTGCCTCCGATGTAGCTGGGAAATGTCAGGGGGATATGTGAATGCTTCCAAGTGTGGACTTCCTCTTCTTCCCTGCTGAAAAGTGCCTGGGCTGAGAGTCAAGTTCAGGTCTACCAACTCCAGCACCCATATTGTTTCTTATATGTGTTGTTTCTTTTTGTTTTGTGTATGTTGTATGTGATATGTATGTGAATCTGTGTGTGTGTGTGTGTGTGTGTG